>JABSNV010001168.1:0-57233 GCA_024085815.1 Flaveria linearis
GGGGTGACGACCAAGGGATGCAATTACGGGGCATTCCAGAGGTGCAGGCCCCCGATTTTGATGGAAATGGCAATGCTGCTGCTGCCCATCGCGTGGGTAAGGAGATAGAAGCGGTACTCGAGATCAGTGAGTGCCGGAAGATCAGAAGGAAGTTTGCCACCCACTCCTTTACTGACTCAGCACTATGTTGGTGGGACAATATCGTCCAAGCTGAGGGCAGCAGGGCCATCGGAAAATGAAGTGGTCCGAGTTGAAGAAGCTGGTAATTGAGGATTCTGTCGTTACAGGGAACTTGATAAGATGAGAGGGAGTTCCTGCAACTCGAGGCGGGAACCATGACCCACCAGCAGTACACTACTAAATTCAATGAGATGGCAAGGCTGGTGTCGGATCAGGTGACACCGGTTATCTCGCAAGATTAACCGATACATTCGGGCTGCCAGCCGACATTCGTAGGCATTTGATTTCTCGTGCACGACCAAGCCTTTTAGGTCGGCAGTGGATTTGGCTGGGAGGCTCTATGATGAGAGGGAGTAGCGGATGCAGAGGTGACGAAGGCTGGTGGGGGACCGAAATTGGAATGGAAGCGGTTCGGGCGTGGTGGCTTTACCCCGAACAACAAAAGATGAGATGGATGACCGTAGGGTGGGGTCATCAGCTCAGGCCCAGAAGGTGTGGCAAGTGCGGGAAGGAGCATACGGGTGAGCACAGAATGGGGCTCAACGTGTGTTTCAAGTGCGGGAAGCGGGCCACATCTTGAAAGACTGTAAGGAGCTGAGGTGTTTCACCTGCTGTGAGGCGGGCCATATGAGCAAAGACTGCAGAAAGCCAAGGGTGGGAGAGTTCCGGGGCAAAGAAGACGGCCGGGACTGAAGGGAAAGGGGCGAGTGCCAGAGCTTTCACCATGACCAGAGAGGAGGCTAGAACGGAACCCGATGTTTGTGTCATGTACGTTTCTAGTAAATCAAACTCTCGCTTCTGTATTATTTGATTCTGGTGCTAGTAGGAGTTTCATTTCTGCTACTTTCTGTGCTAAATTGCCTGTTAGTAGTAATGCATTGATGATCCCTTTGAAGTAGAAACCGCTATTGGTAAGTCCACTAGAGTTACTGATGTGATAGAGGACTGTGCCATAGAGCTAGAAGGTCATAGGTTTGCTGCTAGATTACATGTGATGCCCCTAGGTGGATTTGATGTATTGTTAGGAATGGATTGTTGGCAACCTACGGAGCGAATATCGTATGTCGAAAGAAGATGATTAGACTGACGGCATCTGGACACGTCTGGTAACGATATACAGTGATCGGGTAACAATGATTCCGAAGGTGATTTCGATGGCGGTGGCAGGCAAGTGTATGAGGCGTGGTGCAGCGCCTACTTATGTTACGTAAGGATGTGGAAACGCCAACACCACAACTATCCGATATTCCGGTTGTGTGTGAGTTTCCAGATGTGTTCTCGGAAGAATTGCCACCTGACCGCGAAAATTTCAGATCGACTTGATACCCGGTGCCCAACCTGTTGCTAAAGCACCGTATCGATTGGCTCCGACTGAGATGAAGGAGTTGATGGAGAAATTGCAAGAGTTGCTTGACAAGGGCTTTATTAGACCAAGTATCTCTCCTTGGGGTGCTCCGGTCTTATTTGTGAAGAAGAAGGATGGTAGCATGATGTGTATCGACTACCGTGAGTTGAACAAGCTAACGGTAAAGAATCGGTATCCGTTACCGAGATTGACGACTTGTTCGACCAGCTCCAGGGTGCCAGTTGGTTCTCGAGGATAGATCTTCGATCTGGCTACCATCAATTGAAGGTAAAGGAGCAAGACATTCCTAAAACAGCTTTTCGTACGCGTTATGAACACTATGAGTTTCTCGTTATGTCATTTGGTTTAACCAACGCGCCAGCTGCTTTTATGGATTTGATGAATCGTGTGTGTCGGCCGATGTTAGATAATCAGTGATTGTGTTCATCGACGATATCCTGATTTATTCAAGGAGCGAAGAAGAGCATGCCGGTCACATTCGAGAAGTGTTGGAGACTTTGAGAAGGGAGAAACTGTATGCTAAGTTCTCCAAATGTGCTTTCTGGCTACGCGAGGTACAATTTCTGGGCCATGTGGTAAATGCAGAAGGCATCATGGTGGACCCAGCAAAGGTTGAGGCTGTGATGCAATGGAAATCACCAAAGACGCCATCCGAGATTCGTAGATTCTTGGATTGGCGGGCTATTACAGGAGATTTATCCAAGACTTCTCCAAGATAGCCTCACTTTGACAAAATTGACCCGTAGGATGTGAAATTCGGGTGGGGCCGAGAGCAGAGACTGCCTTTGAGGAATTGAAGACGAGACTAACACAAGCTCCTGTTTTGACATTGCCCGAGGGGAATGAAGAATTGGTGGTCTATTCAGATGCCTCTTATTTTGGACTAGGTTGCGTGTTGATGCAACGTGGAAGGGTAATAGCATATGCATCTCGACAACTGAAGACCCACGAAGTCAACTATCGCACACATGATCTAGAATTAGCCGCGGTGGTTTTCGCGTTGAAGATTTGGCGGCACTACTTATACGGGACGAAGTGCACCATCTTCACAGACCACAAAAGCTTGAAGTACTTCTTCGAGCAGAAAGATCTAAACATGAGGCAAAGGCGATGGTTAGAGCTCATAAAGGACTATGACTGTGAATCCATTACCATCCGGGCAAGGCCAACGTGGTGGCAGATGTCCTTAGCCGAAAAGATAGGCCCGAGCCAATTCGGGTGAAGGCTTATCAGTTAATCATGACCTCCGATGTGATGACACAGGTTAAGGAGTTCCAAGACGAGGCTTTGAAAGAAGATCGTCTTAACTCCGAAAGGATGAAGGTCTAGTTACGGAATTGGGTGAGAACACTCTTGGTGTTAAGACCCGATTTGGGCGAATGTGGATTCCCTCGATACGGGGATCTACGTGAAAAGATCATGGATGAGGCCCATAAGACTCGATACTCCATTCACCCCGGTGCTACCAAAATGTACCATGATATGAAGAAGGATTTCTGGTGGCCGGGTATGAAACGTGACGTAGTGGAGTACGTGAGTAAGTGCCTAACTTGTTTACAAGTAAAGGCAGAACACCAGAAACCGTACGGGAAGATCCAGCCGTTGGATATACCCGAGTGGAAGTGGGAGCACATCACCATGGACTTCATTACGAAGTTACCACGTACCCCGAAAGGATATGATGCCATATGGGTGATAGTTGACCGCTTGACAAAGAGTGCCCACTTCCTACCGATCCGCGAAACGTACTTATCCGAAAGATTGGCGGATCTGTTCATCAAAGAAATTGTAGCTCGTCATGGTGTGCCGGTGTCTATAGTGTCTGATCGCGACACCCGGTTTACCTCCAAGTTTTGGAAGAGGTTTCATGATGCAATGGGGACGAGGCTACACATTAGTACAGCATATCACCCTCAGACAGACGGTCAGTCTGAGAGGACGATCCAAACACTCGAAGACATGCTTCGGGCGTGCATGATCGATTTTGGAGGAAGTTGGGACGACCACCTGCCGTTTGCAGAATTCTCGTACAACAACAGTTATCATGCCAGCATTGGTATGCCACCCTACAGATGCTATACGGTAGGAGATGTAGGACGCCCGTATGTTGGGGAGACATTGGCAGAAGGAACTGGGAGGTATCGAGGTAGTTGAAGCAACGACCGAGAAGTTAGAAAAGATTAAAGCCTTCATGAAGGCGGCGAAAGATAGGCAAAGTCGTATGCTGACAAGAGGCGAAGACCGATAGAGTTCAAGGTTGGTGACCGAGTCATGTTGAAGGTCTCGCCCTGGAAAGGAATCATTAGATTCAGGAAACAAGGTAAGCTAAGCCCGAGATATATAGGACCTTTCCGGATTGTCGCACGAGTAGGAGAGGTAGCCTATCGACTTGAATTGCCAGATGAGTTAAGTGGAATTCATCCCACATTCCATGTATCTCATCTGAGAAAGTGCTTAGCTGATAAAGACATGGTTGTACCACTAGAGGAGATCGAGGTGGATGAGAGGCTCAACTACGTGGAGCAACCAGTGGCAATCATTGATCGTAAAGAAAAGAGGTTAAGGAATAAAGTGGTTCCTCTTGTGCGTGTACAATGGAAGCACAGAAAGGGATCCGAGTCTACATGGGAGACTGAAGAGGAGATGAGACAACATTACCCACATCTGTTTGAGGAATAACAGGTTTCGGGGACGAAACCTATATAAGGGGGTGGACTTGTAACACCCGTATATTTCTTTTAAAGAAACAAAAGAATAAAAGAGAAAGAAAATGGGGGAAAAGAAAGTCAACCCCAAAGTTGAGGGACCAAAAGTGTTAAAAATGATAAAATCACAGGATAATAATGATATTACCTACGTGTACGTATGATGTGTGATCACATACAAATGATGAACGGTTTGAGATGAAAAGCAAAGTATTTTAATTATAAAACTAGAACTCACTCAGCAACGCTGACTTTTATGTATTTTCCAGTTGGCAGGTAACAGGTTGCTGAGAATGGTACACTGAGATGGCTATTCGGCAAGACAAGACTGACATCCAATTATGTTTTGACGATACTGTTGTTTTGTAATTCATTCGACTACTTGTTTTGTGACTTAGAAACTAGAATGTATTGCTTAACAACAGCGTTTTAATGAATGAATGGTTTTTGATATAAATTAATTCCGCTGCTCAAATTTATAATATGTATGTTTTATGCTGTGAATGACCAACTGTGAGTGTTCCGGGAACGGGGCCTTACATTCGGGGTGTTACAAGTCTCCCCCACTTATTTAGGTTTCGTCCTGGAAACCTGTCAGTCATCAAACAATTAAGGATAAAATTTCCTCATCTCCTCCTCGGTCTTCCACGTAGATTCTGATCCTTTTCTGTGTCTCCACTGTACTCGTACTAGCGGAACCACTTTATTACGTAAGTGCTTCTCTTTCCAATCAAGGACGGCCACCGGCTGCTCTACATAATTCAATCGTTCATTGACTTCAATGTCTTCTAATGGTACAACCACATCATTGTCTGTCAGACATTTCCTAAGATGAGATACATGGAACGTAGGGTGAATTCCACTCAACTCATCGGGTAGTTCTAATTTGTAGGCCACTTCCCCTACCATCATGACAATACAGAATGACCCTATGAACCTTGGGCTTAACTTTCCCTGTTTTTGAAACCTGATGATCCCTTTACAGGGAGATACTTTGAGCATAACCTTGTCACCAACCTCAAACTCTATTGGTCTATGCCTCTTATCAGCGTTAGACTTTTGGCGATCCTTCACTACTTTCATGAATGCTTTAATCTTATCTAGATTCTCGGTTGAACCTCAACCACTTCAAGGCTTCCCAATTCCTTTTTCCCGATCTCACCCCAACACACGGTGTCCTACACTTCCTACCGTACAGCATCTCATAAGGTGGCATGCCAATGCTGGCATGGTAACTATTATTATATGAGAATTCCGCCAACGGTAAGTGATCATCCTAACTTCTTGCAAAATCGATTACACACGCTCGTAGCATGTCTTCTAATGTCCGAATCGTCCTTTCCGTCTGACCACCCATCTGGGGGTGGTAAGTCGTACTGATATGCAGTCTAGTCCCCATTGCATCGTGAAATCTCTTCTAGAATTTGGACGTAAACCGCGTGTCTCTATCAGAAATGATAGACACTGGTACACCATGACGAGCCATGATTTCCTTGATAAGTAGTTCTGCCAACCGCTTAGAGGAATACGTCTCGCGAATTGGCTGGAAATGGGCGCTCTTCGTTAGACGGTCTACGATCACCCAGATTGCGTCACACCACTTCGCCATGCGAGGTAACTTGGTGATGAAGTCCATAGTGGTGTGCTCCCATTTCCATTCAGGAATGTCCAGAGGCTGGATCTTCCCGTACGGCTTTTGATGCTCTTCCTTTACTTGTAAGCAAGTCAGGCATTTGCTCACGTACTTAGCCACGTCTCACTTCATTCCCGGCAACCAATAATCTCTCTTCAAATCCTGATACATCTTTGTGGCACCGGGGTGGATGGAATATCAAGTCTTGTGAGCCTCATTCATGATCTTCTCCCTCAGATCCCCATAGAGAGGGATCCACATCCGCCCAAATCGGGTTCTAACACCAAGGGTGTTTTCCCCCTAGCCTAATTCCTATCCTTTCATCATTTCAGAGTTGACTCTATTACCTTTCAGTGCTTCATCTTGGAACTCTCTCACTTGCTTCATGACATTGGGCGTCACGATCAACTGATAAGCCTTCACCGGATCGGTTCAGGCCGTCCCTTCCGGCTAAGAGCATCAGCAACCACATTCGCCTTACCAGGATGGTAAAAAATCTCGCAGTCATAGTCCTTAATCAGTTCCAACCACCTCCTCTGTCTCATGTTGAGATTCTTTTGTTCGAAAAAATACTTCAAACTTTTATGGTCAGTGAAGATGGTTCACTTCACACCATACAGGTAATGCCTCTAAATCTTCAATGCGAATACCACGGTAGCCAACCTCCAAATCATGGGTAGGATAATTGGCTTCATGTACCTTTAATTGTCTAGAAGCATAGGCTATCACCTTCCCCCGTTTCATTAACACGCAACCCAATCCTGCATACGAGGCATCTGAGTATACCACCAGGTCCTCATTCCCTTCAGATAACATCAAGACAGGAGCTTAAGTTAACCTCAGCTTCGGTTCAAGGAAGGCGTTTTCCTGATCTGGACCTCATTCATACCTCACGTCCTTTCGTGTCAACTTAGTCAAATGAAAAGCTATCTTGGAAAAATCCTGGATAGACCTCCTATAGTCTCCCGCCAAACCTAAGAAACTGCGAATCTCGAAAGGCGTCTTCAGGGATTTCCATTGCATCACCGCTTCAACCTTTGCAGGGTCTACTCTGATCCCCTCAGGATTAACCACATGTCCATGAAATTGGACCTCTCTTAGCCAAAATGTGCATTTGGAGAACTTAGTATATAACTTTTTGCTTATGGGAGTCTCCAATACTTCTCGAACATGATCTGCATGCTCCTCTTCACTTGATCCTCAAAAACCAACTTGCCTCTCACAATTGGTGGAACAGTCTGTTAATTCAAGGTCATAGTTACCTATTGTTCACTGTCAACTTATTCAGCTATCTACAATCCTTACACATCTACCTTCTTTCATCTTTGTTCTTTTCAGACAACACCGAAGTATTATATGGGTGAAATAATCAATCTATCAAAACCTTTATTAAGGTGGTCTTGAAGCTATATCACTAACTCTTTCATTCCTGACGAAACAATCGGTATAGTGACATGACTACGAGCTGAGTCCCAGATGACAAATCCATCTGAAACTCTTTCTTTAAATTCTGAGAAGGTCCTCCGGGGTCACATTAGGAAGGCACGCACTATAGTTACATCTATTAACTTTAAGACTTCACCCTTAGCATCTTTCATTTACACCGGATAAGCTCCTCAACCTTGTTTCATAAACTTTTCTATCTCATTATTAGGATCATTGTTGAAATCATGCAATCTTCATTATCATAACTCATGACCAGACTTCCATCATGTGCAAACCAACGGGTCATATTTTCATGTCATGCAGTATCAGTCCCGTATACAGCTAGTCTATTCATATCCAAGACCATATTACATCCACCTAGGGTAGTAACATGCCATCCAAAAGAAAGTTGTAACCTTCCATTACTATTTTACAATCATTAACAGGTATTGCTATCCAAATATATTTACCAAAGGTAGCTCCTACATTAGAGATCTTTCTATTGCTTTACCTTCTTAAAACATCTCATTAATCATTCAAGCTATCTATAAGATTCGGAATACTAACGTTATCGTTCAAGGCAATAGTCCAGATCATGACGAGTATTGTAAGTTTTCAATTACAGTAGCCAGTTTCAATTGACTACTTACATTACTTTTCATGCCCTAAACATTCCCTATCCCATTTCACATCGGTATTCAAATCTACTAAGCAAATAACAAGTAGCACACGCATATAATACCGGTTTACTTAAAAACTTTTACCTAATGGCACGTTGCTACTTGGGCTGGCATCCCTTCACTTGGTCCCAATTTCAGTTTAAGTTTAGGATTTAAAAAAATTACCCAATTCTCTTAAACATTGGCTCTGATACCAACTTGTAAGGCCCCATTCCCGGGAAGCCTCACAGTTGGTTAATCATAGCATAAAATCACTTTATAAACAATACATTGCAGCGGAACTAAATAAACATTCATTTAAAACTTGGAAATCATATTGTACTCATACATTTGTCTTTAAATAGAATAAAACATAGTGCATTGTCTTAAATTACAATAAAAATTTCATAGACAGGAATGCCATCCATTGCTTTCCAAGTAGCTCCCTGGTGCCATCCTTAGCATCAGCATTTACCTGCCCACTATTATGCATCAAAGTCAGCTTTGCTGAGTGAGTTCTAGTTTTAGATAGATAAGAAAATATAAGCTTTATCCTCCATATAATGACCACGCATACATCATACTACATAACATTTCTTGCATCATATTAAGCATGTTCATTATCTTTCATTCTTTCACTATCTTTCACTTCATTATAAGCGAGATTGCACTAAGCATGAGCTCCATGTTGATCGACAACGAATGTTGATCCCCTTCGGTACACATCATCATGGTAGCTAACCCCTGACAGTTGATCCACACTGCAAGGCACATAGCCTGCTCATGAATATGGATCCATCATTATACGTCAGACTCATATAAGTGAAGTCTATCATAGTGCTTGCAAGACTTTTCAACATCAAACGGGCCCGGAGATAACTTTACTTTAGTTCCACTTTTCATTAGTTTTATCTTCCACTTTAATATATAATGCTTTACTTACTAAGTATACAACATATCAAGTATAGTTTACCATGGAGCGTAACTATAATCAGGAAGACAGAATAACATAACACCGTATAACCGACCCTCCGTGGGACAGCGGGGGTTCGGGGGCGGCAGCCCCTGACAGCTAGGTTCTAGGGGCAGCAGCCCCTAGTGGGGTCCAAGGAGCAACGCCCCTGGCTGGGGCCGGGCTGCCAGGTCAGCGCGCAAAATTTTTATTTTAAGGACTTAATATAGCATATTTTGTTATAGAAAAATTTATTTTCTTGTTAAAACCGCTTGAAATCTTTACCTTGAAAACCTTATGTTTACTATGCATAATAGCCCTAAAAACATGGAAAACTTTTAAATAAGGGGATCTAGAACTCACCTGGTCAAAGTATATAGTTTCATGACTAAGCTTCCTAGGCTAGATTCGTACTACACAGCCTGCACATAAGTCAACACTCAAATAGGTCATTTCCATGCAGTTTCCGCTGCCAGTTTCACTGCTAGTTTCGCTGGCAGTTTCGCTGCCAGTTTTCCTAGCAGTTTCGCACGACAGTTTCGCTGTCAGGTGCGCCCAACTTTCATTGGAATTTCCTAGTTTCGCAATATCTATAGGTCAACCTGGGCACTAGCGAAATTACCAACGAAATCGCTGGGAATTCTTTAGTTTCGCTGGATGAGTCCACAGTTTCGCTGATCGAGCTTACAGTTTCGCTGGATGAATAAAAATGACGAACCATCCCGTTTTCAACCCAAATCTTAACTTTTTACGTCCAATCTCTTAGTTTATCAACCATGAGGCTATATCTAAGCTTTTACATGTTTTCATATGTAAAAATGTGACCTTTATGCGATTCTTTGCAACTTTTCAAAACCCAAAACCCTAGAATCCGGGTTTGATCTACAGAAGGGTTTAGAGGCCGATTCTTACCTGGATTTGTTGCTCCTTTCTTATGGTTTGATGCTCCAACACCCAGATCTTCAATCTCTTAACCTTTGAAGCTCCAAATATTGAGTTTTCTTCACTTTCTCTCTCTACTTTCTCTCTATGAATTTGGGTGGCTAGGGTTCAAATGAGAAAGATGATTGCTGGTTAAGTGACTTAAGGCTGATTATGGGCCTTTAATCCCTTAAGCTACTACCCAATAAGGCTATTTTAGCCCATGGCCATTTCTTTCATTTATTAAATACCCACTAATTAAGCCCATTATCCTTGATGACACGTTTTGACTTTTCGAGGTGTTACAGTAAGTATGTTTGTATTTTGTAATTGTGTATGTAAGTAGACACCCTTTATTGTAGTGATGATTCCGATTGAAAGTATGTTTATTATTTTTGTTTAGTTTGTTGTTTATGTTTATTGTTATATATTTACAACATATTTATTTTTGCATGCGTTTATTATTAATGTTTATTATCTTTGTATAGGTATATTGTTAATGTTTATAAACTATTTTTGTTGAAGCATGTCAACATATATTGCTCGAGGACATGGTGGGGATGGCGGGGATCTACCTCGCATGGGGATCCAAATAGGATCCCAACAGGTTGCGACTCTTGTAAGTTATTTGCTAGAGTTAAAGAATACATCTTTATGTTGAACATAATCTCTGTTTCCTAACTTTTCAATTGCATAGATTGATCTTTGTTTCCTAACCCATTTTTTTTTGGAAAAATTTAGTTTGTAACGAATTCACATTTTGGTGTGTTTGAGTTGGATTATCAGACTCACGTTCAATCAAATTCATGGTACCTAAAGATAAATTAGACAACTTACCTTATTGAGGCGGTGGCTCTTTTGACCCACTTGGACCGGCACCACTTGAACCCTTGTTTCCACCCGATAGCTTCACGCGACAATCCTTCTTCTTGTGACCCATCTTACCACATCTCCAACATCCTTCATTAAGCTTCTTATTTGTTTTTTGATAGCCACCTTTTTCTTCCTTTCTTTTCATTGAATTGATTTTCTTTATTGAACTTACCATCTTTTTCAACCAAATTAACTGAGTTTTGATCCGTTTTAATTTTCCCTTTCAATTTCCCAGATTCTAGAATCCTAAGAGATTCTTCAATCCTAATATGGCTACCCAATTGAACCAAACTTAACTCCTCTTTTTGATGTTTCAAGGTATGCTTAAAGTCCTTAATGATGCTAGATACTTCAATTGACTCATCCGTGTGCATCTTATATTGTTCAAATTGACCAAGAATATATTGCAACTCATTAAATTGATCCATAATTGGCCTATTATTAGTCATCTTCTAAGAATTGAAGTTACTTACAAGAAACTTTTTACTAGATGCATCATCTGCCATACATTTGGTTTCCAAAGAATCCCATAAATCCTTGGCAGACTCGACATTCTGATATACATCAAATAGTGCATCACACATCCCATTTAAAATATACTCATGACATATGTAGTCATCATTTTCTCACTTCAATCACCTTCTTTGTTGATCAAAAGTTTCCTCTTCAGTTATCTCATGCATTGTAGTGGTCAAGACATACACAACTTTCAAAGTTGTTAAGAGAAAATGTATTCTTTCCTTCCATCTTCTAAAGTCTTGTCCCTCAAAATTTTCAAGTTTTGAGAACTTCCTAGACATATCCTTAATCGATTCCCCGTAGCCATCTGAATTGAATTTAACTAAATATCAAAAGTTCATTTTGAATCCAATTTAATCCACTGTCAAAACTATTCAATTTGAAAATATTTGTTTGGCGATTATCAACCAATCAGAATTCTTTGGATCAATCGGTGACTATTAATTTCAATATATTAAAAGATTAATTTCAATATATTGAAAGATTCCAACAGAGGGTTGAGACTTCAATATTGGGATTACATGCTTCAAACGTTGATTGCGAAAATAATATTATATAAACCTTTGATACAATTAATACCCCACTAGCAACTTTCGATTATTTATCATAAGATTGTTTTGATATTTCACAAAATTCAATCGGTGGTAAAACAGAATCGAAGTTCGTAATAATTGAATATCGATCAAATCAAAATCAATAATGATTGTCCACAAAATTGAAGCTGATAACAAATATTCACAATAATTAATACTAAAACACTGGTTTAAACTTTGTAGAAATTATGAAGGGAAATAAACATCAAAATTCATTAAACCCTAATTCGATAATAACTTGAACTGAAATAAATCACTAGGATGCTCTTGAAATCAATTACTCTTTCAAATTAAACCATTTGTGCACTTACAATTGATTTAATCGTAGGTTCTATGTACTTTAACTTTGTTCCTTACCACTGTGTTTCGAGGGTTATCCTCTAGTTACGAAGGTACCCCACTTATGAGGTAACCTGCTAACATGCATAAACATTCATAAACAAGTTTATAAATCCTAGTCTTTCATTATGAAAATGCAAACTTTCATGAAAACTATATCAATACTTTAAACATGTATGCATATGAGCATTCACATCATGTTCTTTATATTTTTGTGAGTGTATTCTCTAATATTATATGGAATGATTTTGAGTGGTTATGAATGAATGAGAGGAAAATATGATTGTTCATTTGTATATTTGGTAATACATTATTCAAACACTGTAAATATTTCAATATATATAAAAGTGGTTGTGAGTAGAGAAGAGGAAGAAAAAGTAATTATAAAAATGTAAAAAAAATATTATTTAATTGCAAATGAGAGAAAAATAGTGTAATGTAATGATAAGAATGAGAATAAGAAATGAGATACAATCTGAAAGTGTTATTCGCGACTCTCAAATTATCTAAATTATATGAATAATTTAAGGTTTACACTTAAAGGCTGATGCAACCAAAACAATCAAAGAGCTCTCAATATGCAAGCATGAAGTACAAAGGAAGTTACTTTGAAAGGTTTACACAACTCAGGAAAAATACTAAGTGTAAAATCTTCCGAAGTCAAATGACCATATCTTTCGAAGCCAAAGATGAAGGCTTTCGCAGCTTTAGAGACAAAGTTTTCCGAAGCGAAAGACTACTTTCTTCCAAAGACAAAGAATACATGCTTTCTCTTATCATCTTTTGATAAAAACTGAACTACTTTCTACTTTTGTATCTTTTATCTTTTTTATAATATATTTAGGATGTGAGCTATGACATGTCATCACAGTCACAAGTCAAAAGGCAATCTGTCTTTTAACTATACAATGATCTTGTTGTCTATATTAGTGTTTCCAGCTGGATTTCAAATTATAACAAGTTATAGGATGTAGTATAAAATATCTCAAGTACTTATCTTTGTATGTATGCTTTGTAATACTTGTAATAGAACTTGAGAGCAATGTACAACATTATTGAAAATCAAATATTATTTTGTTCTTGTTCTTGTTCCATCTCATATTTAGTTGTGTTCTTAGTATCATCACTATAAACCCGATTCCCTATTTGATCTATTAAGTGTTCTAAGTCTCTCATCACTGTGAAACTGTTGCATTGACCCTCTTTAACGGTTCTGCAAATAAATTTCTAAATAATTTCTCTCTTTTTCACCCTAACTTTTTAATAAGAAATCACCATTTCTTCCTTTTCATTAACAGGACCTCTAACGTACTTCCAACCAGAATGCAATTATCAAAATTTTCAACTCAACCCCAAATCAAGTTGTTTAATGTGGTTTAACAAATAAATACAATCAACACATCTAGCAGGAAGGTTGAAGAATCATCCGTAATTGATTATAGGTACCGATTTCGTTCTCGCCGATACCCACATAACCTAATACCCAAATAGGTACAATAATCGGTGCTAATTTTCACTTCAAATGGGGTCCGGTATTAGTTCCAGGTTACGCGATATTAATCAGGAGAATAGGGTTGGTCACCCCTAAAAGCGCGGCTAAATTGCTTTTATACACGGGTAATATTAGAGTTTTCTTTTTATTCTTTAAATCATTTTCTTTTCAAAATGATTTCACCTCTTTGCATAATCAACCCAAACTTTACATTTAACTTTATTTTTATGATAATTAGGCATCACAAAACTCAAAGTTTTATAAAAATGATCAAAATTTGACTCGGTGTTTAATTCGAGTAAATTGTGACGAACTTCGTATATAACTTGAGTACAGTCTGTAATTATATTTTTTTAAAAGAAACCTATTTTTGATGACCGAATACAATTACCAGGTGTAGTGAAACTAGTACACAAAATAATACTTTAGTTACACTTTGTAGATTAAAAGAGAGTATTAGATGGCTTGTGTTTTATCTTCTGTAAAATGTTGAATCTAATATTTTCTTTTAGTTAGCATACTTAAATTAACTATCAAATTTAGAATTTTACAATTACAAAATTATTATTGTCATGTAAGCAATATCTTAGATTCCTAATTCCGTGACGTTTTAAAATAGGAATTTTAATGTGTCAATACAAGATTACATTTACGTGCAAAGTAATTGCAAGTCTCAATGTGAATTAGGTTTGTGGGAATTTAAATTGCTAAATCAATTATTTTTCTAAACAAAAATCTAATATACTCTTGTTAAATCATTATGGTTTATTACATGACTTAAATTCTCAGAAAGTACATCAATTTACACATCTGAACAATATACACACCTGAATGATGTTAATGAATTGAAACGTCTGCAAAATTTGCACAAACACAAAACATTAAATTGTATAAGATGCCAACAACTCAAATTCATATCCATACAACTCACTTTAACAACAATCAACTCATCAATCTAAGATCCCATTTCCCTTATCTTACATCTCCAATCAACACCCTACTCTTAATACCTACCATTATAATTTAAAAACAACTACCCAACTTGCATCTCTTCTAGAACCTATAGACGGTTGAATGATTTCCTAAGTAAACCGACCTTAAAGCCAGCGAACAGAGAACCACGCGGTATTTGATCAGCATGATACCCCGAACAGTGATGTGCTCACCACGTTTGGTTCAGACGTGCGCAAAGATCCTTTGTTTTCTGGGCCTAAACTCCGTGACACGTTTGTTGGACTCGTGAGTGTAAAGCTTAAATTTGATTCATCACCATGGGCTCTATTAGTTGTTTCTTTGAAGATGGGCATAGCAGCCATAATCGGTGGCGAGATTGCGGTTACAGGTTCGAATCTTGATTTCTTGGAGATTTGTGGCTCGTGTTGGTTGCCAGGAAGAAAGCTTCCGAGTATGACCTAAGATGATAATTGTGGTAAAACAAACATATTGATTATTGACTTCAAGACTAATCTTTGAAAATTTGGGGAAAAGATCCATGACCATTTTTAAAATGATAACGGATACTAACAAAGATGATAGTTGGTATTGGACTTGCAAAGCCCATGTTCAACAGAAACAGGTCAAATGAAAGAAATTAACTTAGAAGGGACCAGTCAAATGGGTCTACTTTAGAAGAAGACGGGTGGTCAAATGGGTCAAAAGACGACCAAAAGTGTAATATTAACCAACCAATAATTTGTAAAATAAACCTATGCGTCTTGACCACTTACCCAACCGACCCACAAGACCAGTTAGAACACACCTAGAATTGTAAAATGTCCTACCTGAATGGGGCTAGCGGCTACCAGCATACCAGCAAGACCTCCACCCAAAACACGTCCATCAGGACCCGCCAAAGAAACACTCATCCCACCGGACGTACCTTTTGCTCCCCAGTGTCATTTGATGTAAATGCCCCCGACAAAGAGAGAATGTCAAAACGACCCTGAAACACTTTCACACTTAAAACAGTTCGAAAAGTTTGACCATGAACATCAGATGTGGCCTTAAGGAAGGCCACTTTCTTAAAAAGAAAATGAAGAAAAAAAGATAGAAAAAAACAGTTGTACCTCGTATGTTAAAGTACCTCCAGAAGAGTTGGGCTGACGAAGGGTTACATTTGAAATGGCACCATTTGCAGCAAGAACACATATAGCTTCTGATTGTTGTTGGGCAAAGGATATAATCTTCATATTAACATCCTAATACACAAAAAAAGCTTAATAAGCGCTGCAACTATAATTATCATACTCTAAATCTCTGATTGACCGATTCTCAAAACATTTATATAAAAGCATGTGAATACCATAACACAGGAGAAAACATAAGGACAAATCTTGGGGAATCAAGAAAGAAAAAGATTTAAAACAGAGTATCGTATAGGAATACCTCTCCAGAATTAACTGTAAGCACATGGGGCGTAAAATTGGGACCAACCGAGTATGCCACTTGCTCACCTACAACATCTAGATCAAGAAGATTAATAAATATGGAAGAATATTTCAAGAAAAAGTAGATGAAAAAAACAACTCAACAGAAAAATCCAATCTTTAAACAAGATTATAATTTGCTTTGTTGCAAGAACAAATGCCTTGAAGTGCATTCACTAGTTGACAGTCAATCAAGAGCACAATCACAAATTCAATTTCATTTATGGTAAAAAGTAGATGATTTCAGAACTAAACTAAAGTGACTGAATTAAGATTTCAATTTTTCTCATTACAGGAGAAATTCAGTGGATGAATGGAAGGTCCAATCAGTAATCACAAATTTTGTACTAATCAACTCAGATACTTATACATCAATTAGGAACTAGATCAAGTAAAAATCATTAAAATTTCTACAACAATTTCAGATAGTAGTTTCCAAATGAGTGTTTTCACTAATAACCATTACCAAAAACACCAATATAACACTTCCCTTACAAAACAGATCAACTTGGTACAAATATGATGTATGAACGTAACAAACAATGTTTCTTGAAAATTTGCAAAACCCAAAAGAATGGTTCGAATATTGAATAACAAGATTGCTAAAGGTGAAAGAAAGTCATTTCTTTTTGTGCAGAAAGATTCTTGTGGAGTGGCTATAAATAGTAAACGATTTGACTAGATAAAATCTGTCACGACCCAATGATTTTGAGCATAAGAATAGCGGATGTTGATGTGTGGCTGACTCTTCTCACTTCGCACTCTGTGTGTGTGTGTGTGTGTGTGTGTGTGTGTGTGTTCAAATTTGACAGCAGACATCCACCATAGGGACCCAGTCCCACAATAAATCCATCAAAGATCCAAACATCTAGTTTTTATTCAACATATGCACAAAACAGACCAAATTGACCTCAAACTAAACAGTGAATCTGAAGTTGACATAAAGTCGAACACCTGGTGTGCAGAACTCCAACTTCTGTTTTCTGCTGATTGAAGTTAAGGGCTTCACATGATTGGGCTTCCATGTTTGATAATCTCCGGTGAGGGGAATCGATGCAGAAATCGGCATCGGAGATAAAGTTGTCACCGTCGGTTTGCCGTCGGGTCCGTACTTCCTCGGTCTTCCTCTCTTTTTCTTGAAACCATCTGACCCAATAATCACACCACCCACCGTCACTTCCGCCGGTGGCGGTGGCGGTGTGGTGGTGGTGATGGTGGTGGCGCCACCGTCGTCGCCGGCGATAAGAAAAACTTACCGGAATCTTGATTTTGATTATCATCTTTACCTTCCATTTTCACAAACCCACTTGATTCTTCACTAATCACTTTCGATTATTACTTCAAAATACACCAAATTGAATCAAAATGAACACCCTACGAAGAACATTCAACGAAAATAAAACAGAGAAAAAATTAATTTATTACAAATTAGAAATCACTTTCGGACGAGATGTTTGCAAAAATACCAAAAACTGTAGAAATTAACTCGAAGAGCAATAACAGTTCTTCGATTATAATTTCAGCTGTAGCAGGATATTAAGGATTAATTCAGAAGAAATTTAAAAAAAAAACAGAAAAATAAAATACAAGCTCAAGTTTTGTTTGCTTGCTGAAAATTTTTCATGGAAATGAAATTAGGGTTTTGTAGAAAAGAAGAAAGGGATAAAAATTAAAGGAGGATAATAGAAATAAAAATTAAATAAGGAAAATTTATTAAAATATATGTAATTTGATTGGATAATTTATTTTTTAATTACAAAATACAAAGTATTAATTTTGGTTAAGAAAATGTTTCAAGTCCGTCTTGGAAATTCAATAAATCCGAATTAAATAAATATGGAAATGTATTTAAGTAATACTTAAATACTTAAATATTAAATAAATAAATATTACTGAAATTAATTTCTTTCAGAATAAAAAAAGAAAGTTATTTATTGATTAAAAAAATCTAAAATTGAGACGAGAATATTGGATTTTTGACCTTTTCACCACCTTTGACCACTTCTCATATAAAGTGACTATAAAGTTAAACCTTAGCAACCTGCAAATGTCATATGTTGTGGTTGAATGTCATTTAAGTCAAAAGTGAAAACATTTCATTAGAATTTTAAAAAAAGATTTGGGTTGTTCTTAGTTACACTCGATATGTAAAATAACATGATTCGATAAAAAAGAAATTCAAACAACTTTATTGTACAATCAACTAGTAAATACCAACAAGAGAACATTATAATAGAAAACAAAGGCAATTACATACACTTTCTCCACTTACTCCAAACTAGTCGAACTATTTTAAATCTATTCTTAATCCAGAGGAAGTTAAGGATTATAATATCTCCAATGATAATCTTGATCTTGACCTGAACTCCATTTAACACATTTTTGTTACGGGCACGCCATACATTCCCACAAGTAATGAGAATGATAGATTGGATGATTCTTCTCCTTTGATTATCCATTCCAAGTGATTATGCAACCCAAAGTCATATGCAAAGAAGGCGAAAAGGTAGTAATTTTACACAAGCTTGCGACAAACTAGGAAACAACCGAGGCAACATAACACGAAGTAAGAATATGATCCACATTCTCATCGACATCATCACATAAAGGGCATAAAGAAGACTCCAACCGAGTATTACGAATGCGTATGTAAAAGGGTCCGACCCAACTTTATAGTGAAGTAAGGCGGACATACTTTCAATTTCAACATGATGCACACCCACACCTAAATAGATGGAAACACCATAGTAACTAAGACAAGCTTCGAGCATTTAGAATAGAGCATTCCCTTTAGTAAGAAGCACATCATCGGCGCATAAAAGATGAGACCAAAGGACCATATTTGGAGCCGAGATCCCAAGGAACAAGTCTTTTTCACATATTCTTTTATCATAAACAAAAAATGCTTCCATCACTATAATGAAAAGAATTAGGGATAAAGGATCCCCATAACTAATACCCTTGAAACACAGAAATTCAAATGTAGGCAAGCCGTTAACTAGCATCGACGATCTCGTAGAGGCTAAAATACACTGAACCTAGCCTTGCCCTTTATCCGGAAATTTCATTTGAAGAAGATTTGATTCACCATCTAAAGTAACAATGAGTCGAAGAATACCATGTATTGATGGTGGTGAGGTCCCATATTGACTTGAGGAACTCTAGTTCATATGATCTTTGCCTTTTGAAATCTATTTAAAAAAAGAAAGCTTTACCTTTCTTTTTCTTTAACCAAAAATGCAATTCATTAATGATTAGACGACCGTCAAGAGTTGATCCATTTTTCACAAAAAAAGTTGATTGAGTGTCCGATATTATATAGTCAAGCACAGATTCCACAAGAGATCTAACTGTGTTAAATTCCCCTATAATAACCCAAGTTCCAGATTAAAACTCTTTCAAGCGACTATATTTATCTCATGAACTCTCTTAGACGTGGTGTCACAATGACCATAAATATTAACAACATGGATAACTAAATTAGATTAAAAAGGATATTATTCCCATTGGTACAAGCTTGATGTGACAGGAGTAAAAGCTCTAAAGAGTGTTAAAGTTGGAAAAAAGGCAATATTAATCTTAACACAAAAAAGAGTTTTTTGTGATCTAACTCCAACATGAAATAAGTAGAGTCTCGTCACAAAGAAGAGAGTTTTCTGTAATCTAACTCTGAATTGAAATAAGTAAAGACTCGTCATAAAAAAAGAGAGTTTTTGATGATCGAAATAAATATTTGGATGTATGAAACCGAGAAGAATATGAAAGTATATAGAACTGAGCATTATATGTGATGTAAATATACTCTCGCTACATATACTAGCTGTGGTAGCGCCACATGTCAAGTGTCGTGTTGGTCCAAAGATAAGTTTCATATATTATTTATTTATGTGGTCCTCTCATGTATAGAATTGGCATCTCATCCGATGCCCAGAACCATTCATTCTGACTTTTATTCACCATTTATTTCTATAAACTAACATAAGTCCAAAACGATGCTTGAACGGTTAACCATTTACATTAATGGTCCGTACAAGTGCTATAGGCTTCACCTGAACCTATTTTATAATATAGTTTTTTTAATTAAGTTACCTAGACCGAATTGGTATGGGGAATTCTTCACACACCGCGTTTTTCTGGGTAAAACCGATTCAAACGGTCACGGTTAGGTCTACCCGTGACCGTTTGATCGGGGTGTGAGACCTAACTGTCACGGTGCGCCTAACCGTGACAGTTAGATCTGGGGATCCGTTGCCCAATGATTAGGTATGTAATTAATGAGGAATTGATTAGGGTTAAGAGACTATATGTCACGGTTTGACCAAACCGTGACATATTGCCCATATTTTTTATATTTTTTAATCATATCACTTTGTTTTATTTTTATTTTATCACTCGTTTAACCTAATTGTAACTCACAAGTTTGTGTTTTGTGTTTATTAATAATTTATCTTATTATAAGTATTTATTTATTATTAATGTGACGGTTTTGTGTTTAATTTTTTACGAGTTTGTAAAAATCGGTTGTCATTATACAGACATATTGTATATATTTTCTAAATTTGAGTAATCATACTAGTTGTTTTTTATTTATTTTATCACACGATTAACCTAATCGTAACATACGTGTTTGTGTTTGTGTTTATTATTAATTTATCATATTACAATTAATTTTTGTGTTTAATTATTTATTAAACAAGTTGGTTGTTATTATTTATCACATGGTTAACCTAATCGTAAAAATCAGTTGTTATCAAACATATACAATTAACATTATCAACATTACAAATATAAAACAAACAAACAAAGAAACACAACCAACAAACACAACAAAATATACAAGTCATAATAACTGAAACTGATATATATATATATATATATATATATATATACAACGAGTTTTTACATACAAAAATAAATAAAATACAAACAAAATACCTATCTAATCCATCATCTCCGGATCGTTGCCCTGACCAGACCCGCCCGCGCCAGATGGGCCAGCACCATCATGGTCTAACCGCCTCGGTGGCTGTGACAACAACGGCGTACACGAGGCGGCATAGTACGCGACCATATGCTGGATGACCCAGTACATTATATCCTGCAGCCTCGTGGTCATATCCTCCAGCCTCGTGACCCTGTCTCGTGTGTCCTGAAACATATCAAGAACCTGAGCAGGCAATCACACGACATGGTACACGCGCTGAGGATGCTGGGGCGGGTCCTGGTCGTGCGGCGGGGGAATGGGCTGATCCTCCCCGCCGCCAAGGGGCTCGTGGGCATCCTGAAGGTGGACCTCAGCCCCCGCCAGCTCGGGGGGTCCACCAACGGCTCGGGCACCCATGGCACGAGCTCATGGTATCTACTGAGCAGGTGCCACTTGCCGTCGGGGAACCTCCGAACGATCCTCATCCCAGTGGCGGTGTTCCGGTGGCCACGCGCACAAGAGTTGGAGGTAGCGGGAGCTGGGACATGGCATACGCGTACCCCAAGCCCCGAGCGATCCGGGAAACGATGTTCCCGCCCACCAACGCCCCTCGCGACTGCCGGTGATAATAACTAGCAAAATAATCAGCAAGGGCATGCGCGAGGTGGCAGTGTCGGTGTGTGAGTACACACCGAAGAAAGAAAAGGTCGGCGCGTTGACCCTGTCGGTTCCCGCCCCACGACCAGTGACGGACGTGGCGATGAGTCGGTGAATGTATCTATACAGAGGGTCTCGTATATGAGAGGACCTCGTATCACCACCGTACGGTCCGTCGCCAATGGCAGGCCACCAGACCTGATCGGAGTCGTCTGCCCCGCGGATCAAGGTCGTGGTGTACATCGGCTGTCGGACCTCCACCTCCGTGTAGAGGCCGCTGACGACAGCGAACCGCCTAAATGACATGCGGTGGAGGGACCGAACAACCGGAAAGCAACCTCCGCGGGCGCATGATCGTCCGCTATGTCGTCCTCTTCCAGCTCCGCAAGTCCCTGCTCACATGGACGGAATGTGAAGGTGCAGTAGAACTCCACGGTCAGCTCTCGATGGGCAGGGTCGCCCATCCGGAACCCCACGGGCCGTCCTCACCGATAATCTCAAAAAAACGGTCGCACTCTCCAACGAGCTGTAAGAAGTCCTCCGACAGGACGGTCCCCGGTGCCAGCAATCGTGCTCTCACGGTCCTGAACCGCTAGTACGGTGTAGTCCCCTGCTCGAACTGCAGCGTCGGGCAGTCATCAATGCCGGGGATAAAAGCATCATCGACTCCATATCTGCTAAAAAAACGTATTTATCATTATTACAATGTTTATAAAATTAATGGTTGACAGTTAATTATTATTATTATATTATTTGTATTATTATTAATATTTCTATTATAGTATTATTATTATATATATTATTATTATTATTACTATTATTATTATATTATTACTATTATTATTAATTATTATTACTACTACTATTATTATTGTTATTATTATTATTATTATTATTTCTATTATTACTATTACTATATTATTATTATGTATACTATTATTATTATTGGTATTATTATTACTATTACTATAGTTATTATTACTATTACTATTCTTATTAAAGACATTGGTCGGTGGTTTTGGCACGTGACTTTCACGTGTGTGTGTGTGTTTAAAGCCACATTCGATGGCTTTTTCCCTTCTTCTGCTGCTCATCTTCATGGTTGTTCGTAGCTTCTTTCCCCTAATCTAACATCTGGTTCTTGATCGATTACTTCATGGGTTCTAGTTGTTTTCACGAATTGTTACGAGGGGTGACTCCAATGACGGATATTCGATCTGGGTTTTCTGATTATCGCTTGGCTTGCCGTTTCCGGCGATGCCAGCTTGGTTGTCGTTGTCGGACATCGGTGATACGGTGGTTGGTGGTGGCGCTGCTGGTGGCCTTCTGCGTTGAAGAAGTTCGATCAGGTGCAGATCACAGATACAAACCGGTGATGAAGTGCCTTTGTACGCCAACAAAGTCGGCCCCTTTCATAACCCTAGGTGAGCATTTGTTCTGGGTGTTGGTTGGATGTATGATTTGTGTTGAACATTGGGTTCTTGCTACTACGATTGTGAATTTGTGGATTGGATCTGATTTGGGGGAATTAGGGTTTTGATGTGTCGGTTTTGTGGATCTAAGTTTGGTTATGATGATTAGGGTTTGTTTGGTTGGATTTGAGTGTAGTTAATTGGGGGTTATGATTGTTAGCTAATGATTCTGCTGAGTTTAGATGTAGGAGTAGTTGTGGTGCTGAATGCCCGTATTACAATTTGTGTATGCATTGCAAGCCTGCAGATAGATACGACTTGCGAATCAGCTAGGTAGCTTGGAAGTTTATGCTGCCATGATTGTACTTAGTGGGGCAGGGAGATGGGCTGAGTTCAGTCTGTTTTCTAGAGGTTGATGTACCAGTATAAATGATCTTTCTTTCTTGATGCATTATTATTTTATTAAAGACATTGGTTGGTGGGTATTGGTGTTTTGGCACGTGACTTTCACGTGTGTGTGTGTGTTTAAGCCACATTCGATGGCTTTTCCCTTTTCCTTCTTCTGCTGCTCATCTCTTGCCCCCGGAGAGGGTGTCCCGGTTCCGGCGAAGGCCGGTTGTGGCCCGTTTCCGGCGAAGGCGGGTTGATGTCTCGCTTGTGCTTGGTTTTCTGTTTCTCGGTGACGGCAGGCGATGGCCGGTTGCGTTCCCGTTTTGGGGTCTCGCCTACGATGATCGCTTGACCATCGGCACTACCGCCGCCTACACCGCCTACACCACCACCGCTTGCATCATGACGGTTTTCACCGGAATTTCACTTTGCCCCCTCCGAAGTGTGTTTATATGGAGAGAAAAGGGGTTTGTTGTGTTTCAAGTGGGTTTTCTAGGTTTTGGTGGAGGTGTCGCTGGCGGTCGGCGATGATGATGAATCTGTCGTTGTCTGAGTGAATCGAACGAAGGTTGAAACTTACCGTATCTTGGCGGGGTAATTTCCGAAGGTTTCGCGGTGGAAATTGGTGTTTCTACCGTTGAAGCAGTCGTAATGTTTGCAGCCATGGCGGTTTGTTCTTCTTTGTTCTGATTATCATTATTAACAATCTGAGCCTTATTTTGTTCTTTTCATTGTTTTCCAGTTTGTTTTTTCGGATTGTAATTACAATATATGTTGAAATCGATAGTCTAGAGACGCGATTCATGTTCTGTTTCTTTTGTTTAGGAAGGAGGCTCCGGCGAGAAAGATTGTTGTTGATCTCTTGCTATGTTTTTTCAGGTTATGTTGATTTTCTTATGTGGGTTACTTGATGACGATGAGTACCTATTCATCTGAGATGGATCTTTGGGTTTGTTTTATGATTTTGATGAGGTCAGACCCTAAGTTGTCCCTGATTGCTACTCATTTGTTTACGATTGCTATTGTTGATTACTGTTTATAAGTGATCGATGATGTTGAACTGTTGTTCTTCTGAGGCCTGCATTCGGGTGCATGATGTTGAGCGCATGCTCATCTGAGACGTGCTAAAAGGTGGTTGTAAATGTGTACTCCTGTTCTTTGGTTGTTTTGTTGGCTTGAGTGATTGTTGGGGGTATATTGATAGTGGGGTTGATGATGATGATTATAACACATCTGAGACAGAATAGGTAGTCTTTTTGGTTTCTGGGTATTGGTTACTGGTCTGTTGTTAACCTAGGTTTCGGCAGGTGATGTGTGTGTAGCAGTGACATGTTGATGTCGAAAATAGTGCTTGTCATGTGGCTTGGCATTCGTTGCGAATGCAGCCACAACATGTTCTTTATTCTGAGTGTTACATCTAACGTCGATGATGATGGAGACGGCTTCATCTGAGGCGGAATAGCACGATGATGGTCACGATTATGTCTTACTTGGTATCGGTATATTCGATTGATTATGCAATGATGAACATCTTTGGTTTTGGTAATGGTTCTGTTTGCAGCCACTCTTCTATAAATATGGATGATAGGCGATGACGATAAAAAATGACCTTAGACGTTGTTGTTATGGCATGGTAAACGGTTAGTTTGCAGCCACAACAAACAGGCATTTCCGAGCCTTTTCCCGACTTACCCAGGTATCGGTTCAACCCGCCACGCAGCGCGGGGGAGAAACCAACTAGTATATATTATAAACTTTGGTCGGCAATGACAGTAAATTTTAGGAGCTTTACAGATTTGCCACTAAACTTGATCGAACTGAAATGAGAGTTCCGGACCATATCTTCTCTTTTACACCCTTTGTTCCTCTCCGCTATCAGTTCTCACAATCTCACGGCTCCTTACCTTCGATCACCTAAATCGTACTCTCCAATTAACATTGAGGGGTTGTGTTTACAGAGGTGTCGGTCATGGCCTCCAGTTGGAAGCCCGCAATTGAAGATGAAGAATAAACTTATGCCAGTCGGTGGAGCCGATCATTGGCGATCGCTGGAATTGGCATCGGCCCAATGATGTTGCTAGAAGCGGAAATTGGTTTAAAATCTCCATTAAGCATTGCATGTATGATCTCAGGCAGCTGCGGCGAGGAAGATATCACGAGTACGGTTGGTGCCATTTGTACTTTTTATGTGATTATTATAAACTTTTCAATCCTTGAATTTTATGATTCTTGGTGATTTTGTTAATAATTATCACTTAATTTTTCAATCCATGGTTATATGATTTCTTTTCTTCGTTGTTTAGGATTTTGGACGCAAAGCAGAATAGCCCGAAGGTTGTCTAGCCGTAATTTCACTTTGAAGCATTTTTGGGAGGTGAATACAACGATACAGAGATAGATTTCACCTGTTTTTCACCCTCATAAGGTTTGATGAGGTATGTGATATTGCGTTTTTTTTTGTTTCCCTGCATTTATAGCCATTTTCTCATGTTGTGGTTATCTTGACAATTACATTAGTTGGTTTTGCTTCATTAGTCAATGTAGGCATGATATTCCATAAGATAGAATGCTAAGTAGATCAGATTTTGTGATCGGGGCTATTAGCAATGAAGCTTTAAGGGAGTATGCTATTGTGTTGTTATATCAATTTAAAGTGGTACTAATATATAATTGTTATCTGATTTAAACAACCCGTTAACCTTTGTTAAAATTAGATGAGCATCTTCTACCATGTTTAATTTTGTCCAATACTACCACCATTTTTAGCTAATTATATGAGTGTTATGTAGGACAATTCCTAAAGATTAAACCACTAACTGCCCGCCACGTGAATATGAAATCAAAGGTTTGTATAACGTTTTTGATAGTTGAATCTTCTTTGTTTTTTAATAAATGTTATTTTTATGTTAATTAATTTTGAAAGGATGCAACTTTTAGGAGATCAAATGAGTGTACAAGGCTTACTGGGACTATCACAGTTGGTATATTTTTGGTTTCTTTAATGGGGCGTTATTTGCAGCTTTCTCACTAACAAAGGTACCATTCTTAATTGTCAAGAATCTTTTTTAAATGTATCTCTGTGCCACCGGTTACTTATGTTGTTGACATAGCATGGAATTGTTGACGAGTTGGGCCAATTACTTCTAGCAACAAATAGGATTGGAAGAAAAAATATACACACAAGATACCCGATGCAAGAGAAAATCCCTCTAGTTATTATTCTTACTACTATTACTATTATTATTATTATACTTAGTATTATTATTATTACTATTACTTTTATTATTATTACTATTACTGTAATTTATTACTATTATATATTACTATATTATTATTATTATTATTACTATTATTATTATATTATTATTATTATTATTATATTATATTATTATTATTATTATTATTATTACTACTTATTATTATTATATTATTACTATTATTCTTCTCTTATTATTATTATTATTTATTATTATTATTATTATTATTATTATTATTATTACTACTACTACTATTACTATTATATTATTATTTCTATTATTACTATTACTATTATAACTATTATTATTATTTTATTATTATATTTAATAAATAATAAAACCGTCGACAAACTACGCTACAGATAAGACAAAATCTATCAAATCTATAAGGGAAAACTTATGAAATCTATTTGGGAAAACCTATCAAATCTATGTTTACCTCTATGGTTTAAAGTTGTAAATTACGTACCGAAAATGATAATGTAGCAGCGGCGGTGTTGCAGCGGCGGTGGTGCAGCGGCGGTGGTGGTACCCAGATGATGGGCAGCGACGGTGGTGGTGGTGCGCAGATGGTGGTGGTGCGCAGATGGGTGAGGTAGTAGCGGAGGTGGTGGTGCGCAGATGGTGGTGAGCGGCGATGGTGGTGAGCGACGGTGGTGGTGAGATGGTGGATGAATGTGTCACGGGGAGGGCTAGCGGGACGGTTTGGCGGCGGTGGTGGTGAAACATTTGTGGTTGTGGTGGTGAAACGTTTGTGGTTGTTGGTGAATGGGGTGTGGTGTGAATGGGGTGAAATGGGGTGTGGTGAAATGGGGTGGTGAATGGGGTGTGCGAACGGTTGAAGGTGAAACCAGTGACCACGAGGTCACGGTTTGGCCTCCACGTGACCTCTTACACACACGGTACTCGAGGGGCAGGTGCACTAATCGAGGGGAAATCAGATTCAAAAAATATCTCAAGAGGTCACGGTTTGGCCTCTATGTGACCTCTTGCTTTTTGTGTATTATTATTATTATTATTGTTATTATTATTATTTTTTGAAATCAGATTCAAAAAATATCTCAAGAGGTCACGGTTGTCCTCCGCGTGACCTCTTGCTTTTTTTGATTATTATTATTATTATTATTATATTATTGTTGTTGTTATTATGATTATTATTATTATTATTATATTATTATTATATTATTATTATTACTATTATATATTATTATATTATATTATTACGTAACTTTTAGTTTATTATTACACAAAATAATACTAATTAAACAAACACACAAACCAATACTATTATTATTATTTTATTAACTTTAAAATTATTACTATTAAACTTTTATTTATATTAGATTATATTATTATTATATTTTTATTATTATTTATCATTATTGTTATTATTATTAGAGTTTATTTGTTGTTTCTGGATATACAAAAATAATTTTATTATTACTATTATTAACTTTAAAATTACTATTTAACTATTATTTATATTAAACTTTTTATATTAGAGTATATTACTATATATTGTTATTATTATTATTTATCATATTGTTATTATTATTAGAGTTTTTTGTAGTTTCTGGATACACAAAATAATACTACTACTACTACTAACTACTATTATTATTATTATTATTATTATTATTATTATATTATTATTATTATTATTATTACTTTAAATTATTACTATTAAACTTTTTATTTATATTAGAGTATATTATTATTATTATTGTTATTATTATTATTTATCATTATTGTTATTATTATTAGAATTTATTATGTATGTTTGAACATTGGTTTAAAATATAAGGTGTATATTGTTGATTTGTTCCTGATAAGATTGTTTAGGTTATCATTAAAACGTCACGGTTTGTTCACGTACGCATGTTTGTATGTACGTTTACGAAGTGTATTTGTTCTTATTGTATATATATGTTGATGTTGTGCATGTTCATGAAAAAAATATCCGATTCGATATACGTAAATGATCATAAACGGTTAATGTGTGGGTTTAGGGAACCCAAAAGGTCACGGTTAGACCAAACCGTGACCTCTTTTGTCAACAAGGTGTGACGGTTAGGTCACCACGTGACACTTTGTGTCAACAAACTGTGATAGCTTCATTTCACAACGCCACATGTGAACAAAGGGGTCACGGTTTGCCCAAACCGCGACCTTTTTGTCCAGTTTAGTTTAAAAGAATTTGTTTTCTATATTTTCAGCAAACCACTCCCGTACGACCGGTTAAGACAGTAAGGCAACTGGGGAGTTGTGTGGGCTCGAAACCCACAACCACCGGTTCTTGGTGGTATTTTATAAAATTATTTAACTAGTAAAATTTAAAAAAATTTGGCAAAGGTCACGGTTTGCCCTAACCGTGACCTTTTGCCTTATTTTTTAAAATTTTTCTATAAATTTTTTTACAAAAAATGCCCAAACAGTGGCCATGCACCCGAACAAGTGCCATGCGCCCGAACAAGGGCCATGCGCCCGAACAGTGGCCATGCCGCCCGAAAAGAGGTCACAGTTTGACCTAACCGTGACCGTTGCCAAACCCAAACTGTCACGGTTTGGTCAAACCGTGACAGTTTATCCTCCTATTTAATTTAGTGTTTTATTATTATTATTATTATTATTATTATATTATTATTATTATTATTATATTATATTATTTCTTCTATTATTATTATTTCTATTATTACTTATTATTATTATTATTATTACTATTATTATTATTATTATATTATTATTATTATTATTATTATTATTACTATTATTATTATTTATTATTTGTTACTATTATTGTAATATTATTATTAATATTATTATTATTTCTATTATTCTATTATTTGTACTATTATTTTTATCATTATTTACAATGAATCATCATCATCATCATCATCCATCACCATCATCATCAAATAAGGGATCTTCATTAATATGATAAAGTATCGGAGAATGATAACTTACAGGAGGCATTGGTGCATCTTTGACGATCCGTTATTCTAACGTAATTATTTATACGATCCTCATACATATTTTACCATTCTAGTGCTTGTTGATATGCAAATCTCGGCCAATGATAGCTCACACTGGGCATTGGGTAATCCCCTTCCAATTCTATGCAAAGAAAGTGATCTTGGTTAATATGAGCAAGTGCGACAACTGGATAGGTGAATAATGGCTCTGGGGCTGTTCTCAGCGGGAACCATGTCTGGCTGGCAAATGAAGAAATAAGATGCACAATACAACTGAATGTTTCCGCAATTACGAGTCCATGGGCCGAAAAGTTAGCCAATGGGTATCGGGTGCGGGTTGAGTCGTGCCAAACCAATTTAAGCTATTACGAACAGAATCAAAATAGCCAGGCATCTCCTGGTTCAAATTACTCCGCCAATACCACATGTTTCTATCCATCTCCGACAACATTTGACGCCTAACCCATTCCCATTCATTTTGCTTTTTCCCTAAAGCCACCGCGATCGCACGAAAACCACAGTTACCATCAGGCCGCACATCTTTTATAGTCAAAACGTACCGGTGAATCCATTAGGGCAGCTGATCCTTAACTTCATAACTTTTATCACGTCCTTTGGTTTCATATTAAAGGAAACCCTAGGGCAGCTCTCATAATCGGTACATTTGAAGCAGCCTTTGCCTGATTAGAACGGTCGTTGAGCATTTTAAACTGAGGGGTATATGAGCTATGCCTCGCCGGGTCAGGCATAGTTTGTTGTGAGGAAGTATAGGAGCTGTGTCTTGCAGCCTCATACTGTGATGTATTGGAGTCCGCTCTTCTTTGTCGCTCCTTAATATTTGGACGACCACGTCGGTCATGACGCACCTCAGGTTCTTTAAGTTTTGACTTGCTCTTAAACAAAGAGTCAAATACTTTGTTAAACAATTTTTTCTTTACTTGAGGATTGGGAGACGACATAACCTTTTGTTTCAAGTCATCAAATTTCACATCATAGTCGGGTTCAGGCGGCGCGACGTACGCTGGCTCGAAATCAAGCTTCCTCCAGTGTGGATCTACCGCATCGAGTGGAATACTTGTGACTGGATTTAAAGGTTAAATTATTAGTGAAAAATATGCAATCGTGTGACAACAATAAAAAAATGTATTAAGAAAAATATAACCTTCTCGGATGTATATCTCCAAACGACAAGCACATGCAAGCCCATGGACGTGAACAACTGGTGTCCACATGAACCCCCAGACTCCTGAATCATTTCCATTTTCGTCAACTCTGATTCAAGGAGGCTAATGCGAAAAATGGATACTTTATAATGCAATTTGAAAACAATGACAGTCGATGGTCTTTTTTAATCTTCACACGGGACACCTCGAATGTTTTACAAATTTCAATCTCCTGGCCGCGCACGAGGTCACAAACATATCCGACAAGTGTGTGCAACGTAATATTGGTACCTGTGAGGTAACTCTTGAACTTGGCATGTTGGCCCTCAACCCTATTAGTTGTAAATTCACCAAAGTTAAGGCGGTCGTACATCCAACAAGTAACAATTTTCTCTTTGTACGGCACCAACCAATTATTCCAATATATTCCCATACCTCTGAAAGAAATAAAAATTTTATAAAATGAACAAATAAATTATTAGAGTAAAAATAACTATGAAATTCTTACCACGTTTACCATCTTCATTTAACTTTTCTTCCATCTTCCTGCAATTGTAATCGTACAATGCCTTTGTGGGAGAGGAACACAAGGTCTTCCACCAGTATGAAAAATCCTTCCACATGTCGGCTTTTGAAAAGGATATTCCACCGTCTTTTGATATTCTCCCTAACGTGCCACCTGCATAGGTTTTTAGTAGCACTCGGGAACACTGTGTCACACGCGCTCATCAGGGCCAGGTCCCTGTCTGTGACAATAACGCGGGGCTCCACACACCCATCGAGCATATCTCTGATCCGCTCCAGTACCCATGTGAAGTTGTCCTGCCGTTCCCTCGATATAAATGCATGCGCAATACAAAACGACTTCGACGTCGAATAACGCCAATAACCTGAACAAACGGAATGTTGTACATGTTGGTCTTGTACGTCGTGTCTATCAACATCACGTGCGGGATGCGCGCCACATTTTATACGAATTAGGATGACAAAGAAAACATCTTCCACGACCTCAGTAGTTGCATTCGTTCGTGTTTCATACACGAACTCTTTAGATTGTAGCAGGTTTTCAAGTTCCTGCATTGGTGTCATGCCTTTTCTCCCCTCAACCCTAAACTTCGACGTCAGATTGTATATGTCTTGAACAACACATACGCTGTAGGGAAAGTGCTCCCTTACGGCTGAATGGATATGTCGTGGCCGCACGTGCTGCCTGTGTAACTTCTCGACAAGATCAATTTCTTCGGCGGTCATCTTCCTAAGATGCGCGTGGCCCTCCTCGTACACAACAGGATCGTGGTTGTGCGTCTCGTTTCTCACCTCTAACATCCAACTTCACTCTTTCCTACATACTTCCCTACGAGTTTAAAGGACATCCTTTCTTTATGCTCCCAGTACGTCTACTTGTGCCAGTGAATTTAGGTTCACCACTACGATTGCATAATAGTTCCAGATCCTTTTTCGTGACCGACCCACCATAATGACGCACCCATGCTCGCGTCCTCTCATTTTAGCCCACTTCTCCAAGTCCTCACGAGAATCAAAATACTGAAAAAATGATAAAGCTATACATAAAAAACAATATATAAAACAAATAAAAAAATAAAATAAACAAAAGAATAAAACTCTTCGTACTTTATCGGTTTTATAAGAAACCGTAGCCTTTCTTATCCGATCCTCATCCCCATCATGCTCCGTGGTGTCCCCATGGTTTTCTTTGAGGTGAACCGAACCGTCACTCTCATCTATGTCATTCCCATTAAAAGTATCCGACACATGTGTAATTCTAGTTCTGACTAGTACGGGGGATGTCCGTAATCCAGCTCTGTTTGTGAGTGGTACGTGTTCGGGGCATGCCCGTAAGAATTGCAAGGGGGATATCTGTACCCTTCACCGTAACCTGTCGGTCCAAATAAAGAGTTGTACGCCTCTTGAGCAAATGTGTTCGACGGGTTGGTTTCCTCCTCCCCCCACGGAGGGTGACTCCCGTATACGTAATATTCCTAAAAAAGATAATGGTTAGATATTTCCAATAATAAGTTATAATAAACATATACTAGTTCAACCTGGTTCGAATCTTTGATATGTGGCACCTCATTCAAATCTGGAAGCTTCGGCTTTTGATAATGATCTCCTGAACCTGACATTGTTTTCGAACTAACGTGTTTTTGCAATGACGAAGGTTGAAAAATCTCGAGTGTTGGATGAATGAAAGCTCAAAGGTATTTATGATGAAAGATTTCGAGTGTTGGATGAAATATCGATTGTTGAAAGCTGCAAGGTACTTAAGGTGGAAATCTGGTGCATAAACCGTCACGGTTTGGCCTCCACGTGACGGTTCGTGGCGCGAATCCCGGCCCTTTTGTCAACATCACGGTCTACCTTGTACCTTAAACTGAACCTCGTACCTTAAACTGAACCTCGTACCCTAGAGGTCACGGTTAGGCCAAACCGTGACGGTTTGGTGACCGGTTTTCAACTTTACCAGCCCATTTGTCATTTTGTTGTCAGGAGGTGTCGGAAGACAGACATAGAAACCGTGACCGCAAGACCTTGCGGTCACGGTTAGGTATCAAAACGTGACCGCAAGCCCTAACCGTGACCGTTTGGCCTGGCCTACCCCCAAAAACCCCTGCGGTGTCCCCATTAGGACCCATTGGTATTGCTTCCTTAATCTGACCCATTATTCTTATGGTACATGTTTCGATTTACCCCCAAGTTTAATGTGTATGATCGTTTCGATCTACGAATTAAGAATCAAGAAATAAATTTAAAAAATTATCTTCATTTTGTTAGTGTTTAGGCGTTAAATGTGCCAATGATGCTTTGACATACCTAATTAGTGCGATGATATCTCTACTCATACATACCTTAGTACACATATGACACATACTAATGATATGATTTGCATGCCTATTTACACTTGTCGCATGTGTATAGGTATGGACAATGTGTTAACCATTTTTGACATTAACTGCTTGTCACTTATTTTTCCATTATGTATCATTGTATTTGTAGCTCTGAATATCTTTTTTCTCCCTTGCACTCTTTTTCCTATTAGGTTTCTTCTAACAGTGTTCATATTCCCAATATATGTTTAAGTGTGCTTCGTTTTCTATAATTCTCGTTCCATCTCATTTACTTTTTATATTACAAAGAACATTACATGGAATATATAAATCTTGTTCTAAGTCGATCATGTCGATAGAATAGGTTAGAATGTTTATTGAAGGGGTATCACCCCAAAGCTAACCGAACAAGAGCGATGAGACCAAGGTTACACCCTCAGCTGCGGCTCAAAGGATCCGCCCGGGCACAACAGGCCCGAACCGCGGCTCAGGGGGCACAAGCCCGAATCGCGGCTCAGGGGGCACAAGCCCGAACCGCGGCTCAGGGGGGCGAAAGCCCGAAGCGCAACTCAGGGGGCAAAAGCCCAAACCGCAGCTTCTACTATCAAAAAACCCACACCACAGCTGGGAGGATAAGCCCAAAGCCGCGGCTGAGGATCAAGACCGAAACACAAACGCAATCTGAGACCTCATGTCTAACACTTAGAAATCGTCACAGAAGTATGGTAATGGAGGAACGTTACAAAAGGGACACATAACAACAAAACACACAAAGCCAAAAACCTGACTTGGGTAGAGGCTCAGAATAGCCCACAAACATCCAAAGTCAACTACAAAGACAAATAACATTAATTCCAATCAGAAACCCTTAGCACCAGAAAGGTATAAGATCCCTCACTAGGGGATTTCAGGCTCATGTCTTTGACTACAGACTTCCAAAATAGAACCATGTCATGTTCTGTTTCCATCCACAAACACTATAAATACCTCTTCCATTCCATGGGCAGAGGACACACATTCTTAGAACACTTTCACTACAAAACTAGCCATTTATTAATCTCTCTTTCAAATTCTCTTAATACACATACTTATTCTCACGCCGGAGTGTGGTCTGGAGAAAACCCTTTCTGCCTTAGGCGAGGCTCACGGTGTTGTTTTTGTCTCACAGATACTCTGCTCAATCAAAGTCAAGCCCAGCTGTAGCCTATTTCCTGACGACCTCCCGTCAGCTGAAGTCCACACCAAGTTCCGGCCGATCCTTGGTAAAAACCTCATTCTCGCACTGCTCCTAAGCCTTAATCTCATGATTAATATTTGTGTAGCAACATTTGGCACCATCCGTGGGACACAGACATTACCCAAATAACTACCATGGATTCAGGCCAAGGAACCCCTTACCACAAAAACACCAACACTGTTGAAACCCACACACCACCACCTTAGAACTAGATACCACCACGGGGGGAAACAGTGATGACGACAATGTCATCACCCCAGACTTTATTAACAAGAATCGAGAACAGATGCTTTCTATGTTGGAACAAGAAGAAAGAGAAAGGTGGCTGGAGGATATCTGAACACGTTTGGAGTATGAAGACACTCCAAGGAACCAGGAGGAGGAGGAAGGTGATCAAGGCGATGCGGTGAAGAATGTTGAAGACAAAACAAAGGCGAAGCAAGGTGCAACCAGGACGGGTGGAAAGATCGCAGAAGACGATGATTTCAGCAAACCGTATCGCCCATCGACCGCACGAGCCAGGTCCAAGTTCATACCGAGAATCACGGAATTCACTTTTCCCCTGAAACTTAAGATGCCGTCCAATGTGGGTAAGTACAACGGTCTGGGAGACCCCGATGACCACCTGGCAATTTTCATAGGTGCAGCCGAAGTAGAACAATGGTCAATCCCTGTGTGGTGCCACATGTTTGCCCAAACCCTAACAGGTGCCGCAAGGGTATGGTTCGACAGCCTCCCGATCAGAGGCATAGGTAGCTTCGGGAGCTAGAGGAAGACTTCCTGAGAAACTTCAGCCAAGAAAGGTTATCCGCCAAGGATCCAACGGATTTACACAACATCAATAGGGGGGATGGCGAGTCCATCGGGAACTTTATCACGAGATACTCAAAAGAAAGCATGCAGGTCAGAGGAGCTGGAGAAACGATTCAAATTTCAGCTTTCCATCGGGTCAGAAACGATCAGTTGGTAGAAAGATTCCATGAACATCTTCCGAAGACGGTGGATGAAATGCTGGAGAGAGCGAAAGCATTTGTCAGAGGAAACAAGCCTGCGAGCAGCTGAAAGATAGAACTCCAAAAAAGCTCATGCCATCCACGTGGGAGCAGTAGAAAAGGCCGGGAGGTTCAAGGTCATGGGAAAAACCGTAGTTCCAACCACGGTACACACAGCGAAGCGCTCCTTTCCAACCTCGTTTCACAACCCCAACCAGAAACCCACAAGGTCCTAATGTGACACTCCCACTACTGACCAAAACACCAAGTGAGATCCTCGACACAGAAAATGTCAACTTTACCAAGCCGGCACCCCTGAAGCCTGGAGTGAAGAAGGATACAGGCAAATAATGCGAGTTCCACAAGGAGAATGGGCACACGACAGACGACTGCTTCTCATTAAAGCGGCAGATCGAGCTGGTAATAAAAACCGGGAAACTAGCCCATCTTCTAAGAGAACTGAAGAAGACCTTACAGGCAGGAGACAAACGGAAGGAGATCTTCATGACAGGGGTTGTCAGCTGCAATGTTAAACGCCACTCCGACCATATGGAACCCTAGATGGCACAAGAAATTTCGTTCCCTCCAATACATGGTGGAAGTTTTGCCAACAGTCCTTTGACAATCTCAGCAATTATCGCAGGACACCAGGTACACAGGATATATGTAGATAGTGGAAGTAGTTCGGAAATTATGTACGAACATTGTTTTTTGCAGCTTGACGAGGAAGTGAGAAGGAATCTAGACACCAGAACACACCAGCTCACTGGTTTTGCTAGAGAGGTCGTACAAACTTTAGGGCAGATACAACTACCTGTGGCAATAGGCAACAACGTGGGATGGCGGGAAGTTGTCATGACTTTCTTGTTTGTGCGGTCGGACTCATCCTATAACATCCTGCTCGGAATACCGGGTCTGTGCATGCTGGGAGCGGTCATATCAAAAGTACATGCTGCAATCAAGTTCCTCACCCCGACTGTGGTGGTCACCGTGTACTCCAGCAAAGAATGTAAAGATGTGAGGTCATCACCCCAGGGGCATCGGTGGGAGAAGACGAACCCTTGTTTCCAGTGTTGGAAAAGTGGGTGGTCAACCCTCTCTTCCGAGACCAAAAAATCATAATCGGGGGACAATTGGGAGATGCCACCAAGGAACGACTCTGTTATCTGTTGCAGTATAACCTAGACATTTTTGCATGGTAGCCCTCCGACATGAAAGGTGTCTCCCAAGACACAGCAGAACACAGGTTGAACACACGGTTGTCAAAGGAACCGGTGGCCCAGAAGCGCCGACACATGGTCCTGAACGGAGCCAAGCCGTGATAGAAGAGGTTAAGAAGCCGATGAAAGCACGCATCATCAGGGAAGTACGGTATCAAACCTGGGTTGCCAACCTAGTAATGGTAAAAAGGGTGATGGCACATGGAGGATGTGCATCGACTTCAAGGTTTTAAACAATGCATGCCCCAAGGATTGCTATCCACTCCCGGATATCGACTTGAAGTGGATTCCCTGGCAAGCTTTCCCTTGAAGTGTTTCTTGGATGCATACAAGGGATACCACCAAGTACAGATGGCACCTGAGGACGAGGACAAAACTGCCTTTTACACGGACATCGGCTATTCTGTATCACGAAAATGCCGTTCGGACTGAAGAATGCAGGGGCAACATACCAGCGGTTGATGGACGACACCTTCTCACCCCAGATGGGTAGAAATATCGAGATCTATGTCGATGACGTGGTGTTAAAGAGTCGTGATGAAGAAGCGTTGCTCGCAGATATTGCTAAAACATTCCGAACATTGAAAACCATCAACATGAAGCTGAACCCAAAGAAGTGTTCCTTTGGTGTAGAGGAAGGGAAGTTCCTTGGGGTGATTGTAACAAAGAAAGGGTTGGAAGCTAACCCTGAGAAGGTAGCAGCTGTCCTCAACATGCCGTCACCCAGGTCTGTCAAGGATGCTCAGATGCTCAATGGGCAGTTGGTGGCCCTAAACAGGTTCTTATCAAAGCACACGAAACGCGTGCTGCCTTTCATGACTACTTTGCGTAACTGCCTGAACAAGAAGAATTTTGTGTGGACAAGGGAGGTAGAGGAAGCTTTTCAACAAATGAAATGTACTTAAGTAACTTACCAACGCTAGTGGCTCCTTTCCCAAAGGAGCGGCTAGTGGTGTATTTGTCTGCAGGAAAAGAAGCCGTGAGTGCGGTGCTGATGACGAACAGGGATGGAGAGCAGACCCTAATTTATTTCGTCAGCAGGGCGCTAAAAGACATAAAAACCAGATATTCACCAGTGGAGAAGCTAACCCTCTCCCTGGTACATGCCTCCAGAAGGTTACGAAGGTACTTTCAGCCCACGTGATTGAAGTCTGGACCAGCCAACCCATCCAACAGATACTGAGGAGGCCGGAGATATCAGGAAGGTTAGTAAAATGGGCCGTCGAGCTTGGGCTTTTGAGATAGAATACAAGGCAAGGGTTGCGATACGGGGGCAAGTCGTAGCCAACTTTCTGACAGAGATACTGCTAGAAGCAGAGGGTCGTGGTACCAGAGAAAGGCCGTGGTGCAAGACGATAAAGAGTGGTGCTTACATATGGACGGAGCCTCCAACGATGAAGGTTCATGTGCAGGAATGATATTGGTTGGGCCAATCAGGAGGATGTGAAATGCTCTGAGGTTGGCCTTCAAAAGCTCTAACAATGAAGCAGAGTATGAGGCCTTGCTAGCGGGTCTGAGGCTAGCCAAGCAGATGGGTATTCAAAACCTTCGTGCACATGTGGACTCACTACTTGTAGCGAATCAGATCAACGGGTCTTATAAGGCGAAGGAGAAAGCAATGAAACTATACTTGGAGAAAGTGAAGACACTGATCAGTAACTTCAGAAAGTGCGATGTCTCACATGTACCATGAGGTAAGAACAAGAAGGTTGATTCCCTTAGCGAACTGGCTTCGGTCACCTTCAGCTACTTAGCTAAGGAAGTCGAGGTTGAAGTATTGCAAGCACCATCAATCGAGAAAACGCTGTAGCTTCTGTGGAAGGCATGGGTGAAGAGTGCTGGATGAGCCCAATCCTCAAGTTCCTAGAAAGTGGGAGCTTGCTAGAAGACAGAGGAGAAGTACATGCCATACAAGCAAAGTCATTACATTATGAACTTCACCAAGGGATCCTGTATCGAAAATCATACATGGGACCGCTTCTGCGGTGCCTCACACCAGAAGAAGCCAACTACGTCATAAGAGAAATCCGCGAAGGCATATGTGGAATTCATGCAGGCCCAAGAATGGTGGTAGCCAAAGTGATGGGGGCAGGGTATTATTGGCCAGGCATGCACAGAAGTGCCATTTCAGAGATACAAAAGTGTGAAAGCTGCCAGAGGCACGCCCCAACGTACCACCGGTCAAAGAATGACAGCGTGGCCTTTCCAAAAGTGGGCAATGGACATTGTCGGTCCATTTCCAGAAGCTGCAGGGAAGGTAAAGTTTCTGCTGGTAGCAGTGGACTATTTCACAAAATGGGTAAAAGCCAAAGCGTTAGCATCAATCACGGGACAGCACGTCAAAAATTTTGTGTGGGCAGACATTGTATGTCGTTTCGGATTACCCCTGTTTATTGTGATAGATAATGGGAGACAGTTTGCTGAGAATCCTTTCAGAACATGGTGTGAGGACTTGAAGATTAGACAAATATTTACTTCAGTAGCTCATCCCTAAGGTAATGGCCAAGTGGAAAGGGTGAACAGGAGCATTGTGGAGGGAATTAAAATGCGCTTGGGCGTGGAAGGCAAGAATTGGTTGGACAATTACCAAATGTCTTCTAGGCTCACAGGACCATGCCAAAAACTAGTCATGGCGAAACCCCGTTCAGCTAACTTATGGGTCAGAAGCCATGATACCTGCTGAAATCGGAATGCCCTCCGCTCGCGTGTTGCAAGCGTTAGAAGCAAACAACGAGTCAGAACTACGTCTGAATCTGGACCTGCTATAAGAACGAAGAATGGTAGCAGCCATCCGGGAAGCAAGACATAAGAGAGAAGTGGAGAGATACTACAACTCCAGTGTAAAGAAACAATCGTTTAGGCAAGGGGACTATGTCCTCCGGGACAATGAGGCAAGCCGAGTCGAAAGTCAAGGAAAGCTCGGACCCCGCTGGGAAGGCCCTTATCAGATAATTGAAGTTGGAGGAAATGGAGCGTACAAGATAGGAAGGTTGGATAGGACGGTGATACCACAAACGTGGAATGGGGCTCAGCTCCGACGATGCTACATGTAGCAAACGATAGGTAGGAACGTTGTAACTCATTTTTCCTAAAAGAAGGTGCACGCGAGCACCAGTAGTTACACCAGATCACTGACGTTTTCCTTTGTAACACTCAGTCTCATGCTAACTGTGAAACCAAGTCAGCACATGAACAGAAACCAAAAGTGAAATAACATCGCGACTATTTAACAAAACCAACGGGCAACGTAATAAACGGCTGAACAGTTCAGCAAAATGAAACCAAACAAACAAACGAAACCATTAGAGGTTATGTCACGAACAAACAAATACACGACTTCAGCTCGTTCCTAAACATTGATGGTACATATCAGTATTCGTAACCAAATTATAGAGAAAAACCAAATATGTTGTTAAGAGTATGGCCATGTTATGACAAGCACCCAACGTCACCCGAATTATGCACTTTCACTTTGAGAAATGGCAAGTGTTGGAAAAACGGCCCCCAATAAGCTAAGCAATGAGAAAATTCTCCAAGTCATAAACGTACTCACCTCCCGACCGCGGCTGAAACCAATGACAATAGCCGCAGTCCAAGATTGGTCATACTAAACATATGTATAGTCATCAAGGAGTGTAACTGGTGCCAACAAGCGAGCAAAACATCACAACAAAGGCTAAGCCGCGACCACAGCTCAGCCACGGCACTAAAGGCATTACAGCAAGCAAGCCGCGGCCAAGGGGGGAACCATAGCCCTGTCGCGGCACTACAACTGCACCCACGACCATAAGTGTCGTTTTCAGTGCCTCCGTAACAACCTCGGTCACCACATCCGCAACCAACATCCAAAAGGCGGCCTAAGGACACAAGGTTGAGCAAGGCCGCGGCCAAAGGGGGAACCACAATCAAGCCGCGGCGCAGATCCACAAACACCAAACAAGCCGCGGCCAATCCATAACGGGGTGTAATCAATTATCAATTAAGTCAGGTCTCGATCAAGCGTACATGATGAACTCAAGAATCATGCATAAACACAAACATCCAGACATATCATCATTAATAAAGCAATAAAAGATATTACAAAAGTCAGATTACAAGTCTGGGAACATTACATCATCACAAAAAGAAAATAGAAATAAAACATCTAGACACCAGTAGGGCCTGGAGCCGGATCCGGAGCTGGGGGAGCCGGATCCGGAGCTGGGGGAGCCAGGAAAGCCTTAATCTCCTTAAGATCCGAGTCACTCATGGCAGCAATCGTCTCGGTCGTGGGAAAAACAGCATGATCAAAACGCTCAGACTCGACCCAAAGCTTCCTGAGAGCACTTCTGTCAAAGTTCTTGGCATCCTCAGGCTTCTTACCCTCAGCAGCAAGGCGGACACCGTCTGATAGACCGCGTTGTAACCTACCTTGTCAGAAAGACTGTTGATGATAGAAAGAAGGTCAAGACACTCATCACTATCACGGATCTTGTTAAAGGCTAAACCCATGCCATATGAGATAAGTCATTTCCTCTCAGCCAAAAGTCATGCAACCTACTGCTCAAGTGCTGATATGCGGTCCTCTGATGTTTTCTTGTTCTCTCTCAATTTAGAAGAAAGACGTTTCACGACGCTTGCTGAATGCAAAGCTCCTCACGCACACCACCGAGGTCCTGTGTAAGTTTTTCCTTGCTAGCATCAGCAGAATCACAGCGGGCTTTGAGAGAAGCATTCTCACCTTCCAACTTGGATACCTGTTTCTTGAAATTTCGGATCTCCTTAATACCCTCGACCAGCGCCCATGAATTTCAACAAAAGAGAAAATTCCATTCATAATAGCAGAACAACCGGCATTTGACAAATCTTGTTCTTCAAACTCTCCCCATGATAAAACTCAGTAGGGGTACGGGAAGCAAACATAAACACCCGACACGATTCCTGTGTTCGAAACACCGAACCATTCATCAAATCCTAGTTAGGAACAAACTGTTCACCCATGTCCAAGCTCGTATCCTCAGCAGAAGCAGCCGCTTTCCCTTTCGCAGAGTCACTCTGACCGTCAGTAGACTGTCCACTCGAATCAGACGAGGAATGGCCAATTTCCCCATCAGAAGGCTTACCACCATCAACCTAGCCACGACCGAGGGTCCTCCCTCGCAGGCTATGGACGAAACAATACCGGAGAGGCTCCCCTCGGTTTGAGCCCAGGTCCGCCCAATCCTTTCTGGCAAACTATTTTATGTTGATCACCCAAGTAAGTAGGGTCGCTGTCGCTCATACGCTTGCAGGAAAGTGGGGGCAAAGTTTCACCTGGTTGAACAACGAAGCCGGCGGTTGTCTCCAATATAGGAGTTGCACCCACAGACAAGGCTTCAACCTTTTCCGAAACATCTTCCTTGGCAGACAGTTTCATGCGCTCGAATAGCCCCACACCTGTGAAAGCACAACACATAAAGAATAATCAGGTGCATGAACATGTACATTAAGGCATAAAGGGGAAAGCCACTTACGTTTCTCGTGATAAGTCATGAACGGAACCATGTTAGGGTTGGTCCAGTTGCGACTAACACTGGCCATCACGAGAAAATGCTCAGAATAGCTACGGAGAGGAGTTGGTTTGGCTTTCAAAAGGTCGTAAGCAGACACGTCATACGTGTCGGGTTCAGGAAAAGGGTCTTGATTGCACCTACTAGTTTCCAACCAATGCATCTCGAAGGGAACTACACTAGCGGAAATGAAGAAGAAATGGTCCTTCCAATGTTTCAAGCTGGTTATGGTTCGTAACACTAGAGGAGGTTTGGGTGCTTTCCTTTTCTCAAAAGTTAGCCAATCACCTACCCTAGTCAACTTGTAAAACACCCTAAAAAGGTTGGTTTCGGGTTCTAATCTAAGGGCACGACATGATATCTCAAAGTGGTATACCTTAACCAAACCTAAAGGAACTAGTTGCGATAAGTGAATATCATAATACCTAAGAAGTAAGCACAAAAAGCGACTAACTGGAACCCGGAAGTTACAAAAGCTAAAGAACGAAGTATAAAGAGCTGTCGTCCCAGCCGAAGCATCCCTCACGGCCGACAAGTCGAGAGGGACGGTGGAGCTAAGCTCGGGGGAAATAACATAACGAAGAACGAAGTTATTTAAGAAATCTTGAGAAATAAGAGATGTTTGAAGACCCATATCATTCCTACAATCCATTAGAAACGTGAAAGATGAGAAATAGTTTGAATAACTTACTAGAAAAATTTGTGCTCTTGAATGAGAGATTATGGAAGAAAACTTGAAGAAGGAAAAGAAGAAGAGTGAGATGAAAGGAGGGATTTTTGGTAAATTTATAGGGAAAAAGGCCCTAGGGACGTGAGCCATGGGGGCGGCAGCTAGTAGGCCGCGGCTCGAAGGAGGCAAGGCCCGCAGGCCGAGGTCAAAATGGCGGCTATAGGGCCGCGACTCAAGGACAAGACACCAAGGGGGCGAATAATGTAGACAAGCCCGTGGCTCGAGAAAGGGTAGACAAGTATCTAATTGATGGAGACTAGGGTCGGAGCTCGAGGCAAAAATAACATCAGCATTGGTAAAAACAATCGTCATAATCTGTGCAATTATTATTCCAATGACATGATTGGTATAATGACATTGGACTGGGGGACATGAAGGGGTATCACCCCAAAGCTAACCGAACAAGAGCGATGAGAGCAAGGTTACACCCTCAGCCGCGGCTCAAAGGATCCGCCCGGGCACAACAGGCCCGAACCGCGGCTCAGGGGGGCATAAGCCCGAACCGCGACTCAGGGGGCACAAGCCCGAACCGCGGCTCAGGGGGGCAAAAGCCCGACGCGCAACTCAGGGGGCAAAAGCCCAAACCGTGGCTTCTACTATCAAAAAACCCACACCGTGGCTGGGAGGATAAGCCCAAAGCCGCGGCTGAGGATCAAGACCGAAACACAACGTAATCTGAGACCTCATGTCTAACACTTAGAAAATCGTCATAGAAGTATTGTAACGGAGGAACGTTACAAAAGGGACACATAACAACGAAACACACAAAGCCAAAAACCTGACTTGGGTAGAGGCTCAGAGTAGCCCACAAACATCCAAAGTCAACTGCAAAGACAAATAACATTAATTCCAGTCAGAAACCCTTAGCACCAGAAAGGTATAAGATCCCTGACTAAGGGATTTCAGGCTCATGTCTTTGACTACAGACTTCCAAAATAGAACCATGTCATGTTCTGTTTCCATCCACAAACACTATAACTACCTCTTCCATTCCATGGGCAGAGGACACACATTCTCAGAACACTTTCACTACAAAACTAGCCATTTATTAATCTCTCTTTCAAATTCTCTTAATACACATACTTATTCTCACGCCGGAGTGTGGTCTCGGGGAGAAAACACTTTCTGTCCGAGGCGAGGCTCACGGTGTTGTTTTTGTCTCACAGATACTCTGCCTAATCAAAGTCAAGCCCAGCTGCAGCCTATTTCCTGACGACCTCCTGTCAGCTAAAGTCCACACCAAGTTCCGGCCTGATCCTTGGTAAAAACCTCATTCTCGCACTGCTCCTAAGCCTTAATCTCTTGATTAAGATTTGTGTAGCAACATTTATGGATGATTATTTTATTCCCTGGAACCAAAAACCCACCATTGCTTGAGCCTCATCAGTTGATTTAACCATTACCTCTCAAGATATTTGAAATTAGCCATCTTGGTAGGGAAAGAAGCACAATGTAGCCGAATACATGACAAACGACATAAAGGAACCTTTACACATTAGCATACATTAATAAATGATGTGCATGAACATGTCAAATATAAAGATGAATAAGTTTTTAGAAAAAAATTATTAAATCTATGTATGTATATTATGAAATTTAACTTATATTATGCAAGGATATCGACCTAAAGGAGCTGAGCTCTATTATTGAAGCATAAGCCCATAGTATTAAATTAAAAGAAAATGACTCGGATGAAGTAAACACTATGTATATTAGTATGAGAACATCAGTTGAAATGATGAAGAGTAGGTAATTACAAGGTTTAGTGATTTCGAAAAAAATGACCTAAGTGAAAGATCAATAGTTTCACTAAAGTATAATACTAAGTTAAGGACATGATATTTTTAAAGAGGAATATAACCGATGACAATCTTTTTGTGTTACAAATTAAGATCATGAGAACATCTAATAAATGAATATGAGAATATATGAAGGTTTAAGATATTTAATACTTTGAATAGAGTCCCATATAGAATTGAAGTAACGTTCATTGATCTTCTTTGTACATTAGACCATCAAAGAATCCAAAAGGATGTGGGATTCAGCAATCAGGGAATTTAGTAATTTTATAGCATATGCAGTACAATACTATACAAAGAATATGGATAGTGGCTGATGAATAAAATTGCATGAAAAAAAACGTTAGACTCATAAATGTAGTATATTCTAATGATCGAGTTAAATAGATCTAAAAAGGTCATTTATGCTTAAATAAGTTGTAGTTGTTGCACAACACTTGTACAACATAAGACTAATTTTGATCATTTGATGGTATCATAAGACAGTTTTGTGAGGGATACCAAAAGCAGTGAGGCTTTAAGTTCTACACAAGTTGAGGACTAGGAAAAGCTTTTATGGATTCTATCCTAAGTTTCTAGAAAAGGATGTGATGTAAAACAAAATGAAGTAATACTACCCTACATGCGAAAAAGATAATTCTTTTAAGGTTTACTCATCTGCATTGGATCATATTTATCCGTATTAAAACCATCACTTAGCTAAGACGAACCAATATTCATCTGCATCAACCTGAAGTCCATTCGTATTGACTACACCCAAATAGTTTGTCATTATGAATGCCTAAAGTTAGATTCCTACAAACTCATTCCCATTTATGCATGATAGATGGGTGAATTGTACACATTAATTAATACTTATTTATGTATTTTAAGATTAATTTTATGTCTAAATGGTTCATATTTAGAGTCAAACATTCTAACACACTAAAAACTAAAAAGATATGATTTGAGGAAGTTAAGATGAACGAATGATTAATATCAATTTTTTAAACTCGAAGTAAATTCAAATTATAAAAATGATCTTTTACGTGAGTTGCGAATAAATAAAATGAAAAGAAAATGATTTAAATTAGACTTATCTAGTTATTTATCTATGTTAAAAAGATAAATGATTCTTTTGTTATATGCAGCTGCAGATCACAAAAGTATACATGGGATGCTACTATTTAAAAGTCATTAAAAGGATTGTATTTTCTATCTGTAATAGGAAGTCCATGTGTGAAAAATCATGAATTGAAATCTTGTTTGTGGCGCACGTGCATATTTCGATTAACAAGTTTTGTTATATGCAGCCGTCATAGAAATCTTGTTTGTGGCGCACGTGGAAATATGCACACATAGATTAATTGAAATCATGGAAGTCCATCTCTATGTGTTCTCCAAGCTAGGTTAACAAGTTTTTATAAATCTTTGAACCCGAATCTCGAAAGTGATTTATTTTCTTATTACAAGTCGTTAAAATCGAACTTATTAAGTTAAATAATTAATTAGGTTTAATATAGCTAATCTAACAAAACATGTAATACTAACCACATGTTCCTCGTGAATCGATACCCAACTTACCCTAGCTACCTAGGTTAATTAGGACTTTTTCTCTCTCTTTCTGTAACTCATTTAATCTCGCAATGGCTCAAACCAAGTATGGGGAGGTGTGGGCAACATCCAAAAGATGTTTATAGTTCAATCATATGCCTCGGGACGAAGGATGGTTGTCTGGGGGTAGCGGACAAGTAAATTTCTAACATTAAGCAAATGTAACAAAACTAACACATACTGGCATATAATATGTCGCCTTGAAAAACGTTTATATTTCTTTTTTGTGACATGCCCCCTTTGACGCCCCCATACTTCCACCGGCGTATGATACACTTAGGGGGCAGTGTATCATACGTCGGCCATGGAGCCAGCCCCCACAAGTTGACTTTTTGACAAATTTGAAACCACACAAAACTAATTAACACCCACACCACAAATTAAAACCTAGATTCATCCATTTTTTTACCATCTTATCATCTCCTTCACTCAATGTTTCACCCTGTCTCTCTCAAGAATCCTAACTCACCAAAAAAAACTTCCTTAAATCTCAACCAAATCAAACGGTTTTGGTGTCTATCATGGATAATTTTTTGAGAGGAACATTTAGTTTTGGTTAGTTTTGCATTGCAAGAATTAACATAGTTAATATTTGAGTGATTTAGGAATTTTGGGATTAAAGTCAAGTTGCATTTTTCACATCCCTAATGCCTTCAAGGTATGTTTTACGGTTAATAATGGCAAATAATATAGTGCATTAGTACTTACATGGGATTTGCATTTAGTACCTTTATATATGAGTATGAAAGTAAGCATAGATCACATTTTTATCATCTTTTCTAGTGGTACATGCCCACATACCTTGATGAGGATAGGATTTAGGATGAAAAGTTAGGATTTGATAATGTTGGGAAAATCTTTGACATCCATGTATCTAGAACTAAGATGGGATATTCAAACAATGACAAGTAATATTGCATTTCACTCATGGAGATTAATACTAAAGTCACAAAAATTTTGTTAAAAACCATCATATAGGTTAGTAAAGCTGATACATACATGCATAACTGCAGGATCGTGTATTGATCACTCAACAGATGGTTTTCCTCTCGAACTCACCTTGAACAACACTCAGCAAGAGTCTATGAAGAGTTGATCACAATATAACAAGTAACAAGCAATAAATAAACACAGAATGTAAATTTTCAAGGTACTTTTATATATTGCTTCTTAACTCAAAGGATTACAAGACTCTTGGACTCAAATCGATACTTAATGAGTTACAAAGAGAAGATATATATAATACTACCTACAGCCGGATATACTTTGATACCAGCTGGAAACCTCTAACCAAACATCTATACTACAAGACTCTAGGTGAGGTCTTTCAGACATTTTGCCTGAGAGTTGGTAGTCAGGACATTCCCTGACTTACCTTTTGTCACCAACTAAAGTTGGTAACATGTACTATCATAAAAAGGTGAACAGTAGACTAAAGTATAGTCAACAACATGGCTCTTTAGGAAGATGCCATGCTATATCAGAGGTCTGCAATGGACTGTCAGGGACCATACTTATATCTACTGGACATAGCAATGTCTTCCGAAGGATAAAAATGCTTCGGAAGAATAACTTCTTCCGAAGCCACTTATACTTCGGAAGACTGCTTCTTCCGAGGCTTGGAGTCTTCTTTGTCTTCGGAAGCAGACTTTGTCTTCAGCTCTTTCTTCAGACTTTGTCTTCGGAAGTCTTCAGACTTTGTCTTCAGCTCTTTCATCAGACATTGTCTTTGGAAGATAGTCTTCAGCTGTTGGCTTCAGCTGTTGCCTTCAGCTGTTGTCTTCAGCTGTTGACTTCAGCTGTTGTCTTCAGCTGTTGTCTTCAGCTGTTGACTTCAGCTGTTGTCTTAGCTATTGACTTCAGCTGTTGTTCTTTAGACTCTCGGAAGATCTCATGCTTGGCTTCGGAAGCCTTTGAATGTAGCACGAAGATGACTATGTGAAGTGGCTTTGGTTGCACCAGCCTCATCATGACCCAACAAACTCCCCCTAGGCTGATGCTACCAAACTTCACTTCCCTCTTCTTCTCAAAACTCTCAGCACCATGGAAAGTAAGTGTTTATCAGTTTCTTCATTCTTTCCTGATGGTGCTGAGAAGTTTGTACAAGTCCCTGGTAGACAGAACATCCAGTCTATCACCATGGATTATATGTACCCTTTGTTGTGGCCCTCTGAAAAGAGTTAGTTGATGGGAACTATAGTCATATTCCCATCTAACTATTGGTTCTAATTCCGGACCTTCCACCATCTGTAGAAAGGCTGGGCCTTTGGTGGTAGGTCTTTCCTTGTCTTCCGGTCTTTTCAACTTCAACTCTTCTTCAATCTTGGCTTTAGCATTTAGTTCAGCCAAGTGGAGACTGCTGATATAGTTTCTGATGTGAGCAGCAGTCTCAGAGTTGGAGGGATTGGAGAATGGCTTCTCTGCAAGCTCAGCAATGTCAAATCTGCTGAGATGTAATAGAGAAGTGGCATTGAGCCGGTTGGTTTCACCATTCTCCCTTTCCACAACAAAGTTGTGAGAAGGTTAATCGAACCTCCACTGGACTATAGCTTTCCTAGGTCCAGGAGATTGACTAGAAATCCTGTCCTCTTTCCTTGTGTCCAGTAGAGTCACCAGTCTCCTTCTTACTCTCTTCTCTTCAGCATTGAAGGTATCAGAGTTGAGACCTAAGAAGTTGTGCAGCCTGGCCCAAAGTATTTCTAGGCAATTCAAGAAATTGACCTAGAGTGAGGGAGCTTGAAGAGTTATCAACATAGGTGATGTTGATAAGGTCTCCCTCACAGGAGATGCTGCTCATAGTGGTGCAGTTGATGAGCCTTGTCTTGAACTCCTTTATCTCCTCAAAGGAGAGATGTTTAGGAGGCTGAGGGATGATCTTGGTTTCTGTTGGGTAGGTTTAGGTTCAGTGGTTCTGGGTTGTGTTTTGGGTTTTAGGATGGAAGTTTAGGTGGTTGAGGTGATGAGGTAGGTTTGGATAAAGTTGTGGGTTCAGGGGTGAAGGTTTCATCAGTGGGTTTGGTTTTGATGGGAAATGGGATTGGTTTTTCTGGTGTAGGTTGTGGTTGAGTGGCTGGGGTGAAGACCATTCCCTGTCCCTCTAGTACATCTCTTTCCTTTTCCCCATACGGATGTCAGCTTTTATTTCACTGACTATCCGCTGGAGTGTCCTTTCGGACATAGGTCCCACCTGCCTACCAGAGAAGCCATGAGCCCGGAGATAGTCTTTCATCCAGGCTTTGTCATTGGACTTCTTAGTGGCAGTGACCCCCTTTTCTTCCTCCCTCCGCTTCCTCTCCTTCATCTTCTCCCTGACAGCTTTCTTCCTTTCCTTCTCCATTTGATCCTGCTTTTTGTTGTGGAGCAGCAGGATCATGTCATCATCGTGTGGAGATAGTTCAGGAAGACTAAAGCCTCTTGAGAGTAGGAATTTGATCCTAACCTCTCTCAGCTGCAGGGCTGCTTCCTTTTGTTCTTCTTCTTCCTTCTCCAAGGCCAACCTGGCTTCTTCTTCTTGCCTTAGCCTGGTTGACCTCTCCAATTCACCAACTCCTCTAGTGGTAGCAGGAGTACTTCCTCATTGGTAGCTCCTAAGTTGATGAGCTGGTCAATGAGTGTTGTCCTTCTCTTGGTGTTGATTTCCTCCTGATTAGCTGCAGCTGCCTTAGAACTAGCAGCTAGCAGCGTCTCAGCAGGAAACCTACCTTTCTTCTTGAGCTTTTCAATCCTTTCCTCTTCCTCAAGCTCTTCCACAATCAATTTCCTTTTGCCTTTGTCTTTGACAGAGCTTGACTGTGGTGGTTCTTGGATAGAGGGTTCAGATTGAGAGAGAGGTTCCGCTGGTGTTTGGGATGGAGGTAGATCAGAAATGTCCTCCTTGCTCATCTCAGATGCTATTTCTGCAATAACACTATGATGATCAGCTCCTCGGACATTTTGAACAAACCTTCCGCAGCTTCCATCTCAGCTTCGGAAGACTTATCTTGTTCTTCCGAGGCTTCAATGTTGGCTTCGGAAGTTTCAGCCAGAGCTTTGGAAGAAGAGGCTGATGCAAGTTCTGTCCCAAATGTTTCAGTTGTGGGCCATCAGTCCCCATTTCCCCTTTGAAGTTAATCTCAGTTTCCATGTGGACCTTAGGTTGACCAACTTCTTCCATAGTGGTAGAAGGTGCAGTCAGTCTTTGAAGCTCCTCAGCCCCAAAATATATGAGTGTGGTGTCGGGCTGGGCTATTCTAAGGAGGATCTCAATACAAACTTTGTGAAAAGTCTGTAGAGATCATGAAGCATCTGTGAGTCAATCTTCAAGTTGATTGAGATGACTCAGGTAGTGTGATGAGTTGGGAAGTAAAGGACTGGGTCTGTGGTTCCTCAGATGTTTGTCTCTGAACTTTCTCCCCCTTTTTGGTAGCATCATCTTGAGAGCTAGATGAGCTAGAGGAAGAAGTCAATGAGACTTGAATAGGTACATGCCTAACAGACCTCTCCGTCTGTTTCTCAGCTAGTTTAGCCTTGAGATTGTCAATCTCAAGTTGCTGAGTGGTTGTCCTTGTCTCTAAGATCCTCACCTGAGATTCCAGGTTTGATACCTTAGAGAGCAAGTACTAAAGTGTGAGTTGCATACTTCCCTCATCTTCATGTGAAGAATCACGGGGAGATGAGATAACATACCTAGTATGTTCAGTCTCACCACCAGATGTGGCTTCTTGGCACCCTGGATACCTTTGCTCAAAGTAATCTCTTTCAGAGAGGTCAATGGGCAAAGTTGCCGTAGACTCAGTCCTAATAATGTTACCACTGTCCTGAGAGCTCAATGAGAGACTCTGAGTAGTGGCAGCTGAGCCTACATGAGTCCCCTCCACATCAGTGGGACTCACCTCAGTAGCTGGCTGCTGATGGGGGCTAGAGACAAGGGATCTCTCTTGGCTCTGTTGATCTTTGAGAGGGTGTTGTAGATCAACTTCATGGCCATGGAGAGATGTTATCTCTTCATCAGTATGGAGTAAAAGGTCAGTGAAAGATAAGGAGGTTAAACCTACTGACCCGAGACCTAGATCAATGTCTACAGGCATTGAGCCTATGGTGGGGCTGTCCCTAGAAGGCTGCACAGGGAGTGTAAAGACTCACCCTGTGGCCAAAGGCTTGAGGTTTGGGCTCTTGGGTTTGAGATTGAGGAGGCTCAAAACCCACATTGAGGTCAAATGTGAAGGATGGTGTGACCTCGGACTGAGTGGGAGCCCATGGTTCCACTTTAGCCCTTTTGGTTTGAACTGGAAGAGCTTGTTCAATTAGAGTAGATTGAATAAGGGTTCGTTTGGGGCGTCTCTGGTAAGTGATTCTGATGGGTAGAGAAGGTGTGGGGACATTTGTGGTGGAGGTTGCTGGTGTGGGTTCATCACCTGTGGGGATAACAGGGATGTCACCAGGAGCTATGCGCTCAGTCATCTCTGGAGGTAATGGAGTGTACCTTCCAGTGAAGTTGATGGACATCTTCTTCAATGTTTTGAAGATGGTAGGTCTCACTTGGGGAACAGTAAGAGAAGCTGCACAGATAAGCTTGCTCGGTTCCAGCTCACAGTTGATTATGTGTTGAATGAATCTGGGATACATGAAGAATGTATTCCTTCTCAGATTGCCGATTAGGTTGGTCAACACAAATCATGAGTAGTTGAAGCGTAGACCTCTCACCAACCCATGAACTAGGCATCCCAGTTCATATGGGATTTGATCCCATCCCCCTGACTTGTTGGATAGGCAGTGCAGAACAATGTGCAGCAGGAATTTCCAATGATAAGAGAAGTTAAACTTGTAGACGGTTGACCTGCTCACATCCCCACCATATCCCATTAGGATGTAGGTGCTATCCATGTCTTCTCTAGGGAACTCAGAAGGAGCCCCATCATCATGAAGCTCGAGATGCTCCCTGATGAGTTGTTCAGTGATGATCAACTCCTGTCCGCAAATACAGGTTCTCAGGACGTGAACCCCATTGAGAACATCAGCTTGACCGTTACTCCAGAATTCAGTCATGTGGTTGGAGTAGACGGTGGGGTTAACAGTTAGCGCCGTGAGGTAGGTGGATTCAGTAAGAAAGGTGATGATTTGGGTGAAGTCGGCATCTCTTGATGATTCAAGTAATGCGACTTGGTTGTGCTGAGGGTTTAGCGCCATTTTAGAGAAAGTAAGCTTGAATTTGGGTGAAATTTTAGGTTTGACAGTGAAGGGAATAGTTAGGGCAGTAAATTGGTAAAAGAAGAAATTGATCAGTCAAGATTATTTAAAGGGGATGAATTGTGGTAGTGGCGGTAATAGGGTAACTGTTTGAGGTTTACTGTGGGTGGTATGGTGGTTTTCGGCTGAGAAATGACAGTGGCGGCAAGGGATAATTTTAAATAATCTGACCATCATGAGCAAAATCTTTACCTTTTACAGAGTGGGCCCAAAAGATATCCGTTACATAGTAAAACCTTTACTTCCGAATGTAAAACATTTCCAAGGTAATTGTCTTTCGAAGGCAATTTCTCTTCCGAAGCAAGGCATTGCTTCCGAAGGTAAAATTGTCTTTCCGAATGGAGAGTTATATAAGCTTCGGAGTAGATCTGATGTAAAATCAATCGCTTCTTCCGAGACCAAAATCTCTTCCGAGAAGAAAATTTCCATTGAGGAATTTGGCTTCGGAAGATATTCAAGAATATCTTCCGAGAGTTAATTCCACACTTGGAATAATTTAAAGATCTTTTGTAACAGGGCTTAAATTGTATTGACACAAGACATTACACATTTAAAAAGCTTTTCAAAAGAGGTAGTTAATCAATGTTTATCATCCCAATAGCTGATATGAGATACTTAAATCTTTGTTCATCAAATGCCTTTGTGAACAAATCAGCATATTGTTCATTTGAGTCAACTTTGATTAACTTTATCAGATGTTTCTCATGAATACCTCTAATGAAATGATACCTGATATCAATGTGCTTTGTATGGAGTGCTTCACCGGATTCTCAGTAATGGAGATAGCACTATTGTTCTCAATATGGATAGGAGTAGTCATGAAGTTGAATCCATAGTCTAACATCTGATTTTGAATCCATAGCAGTTGGCACAGCAGCTAGCAGCAGCAATGTATTCAGCTTCAGCAGTTGATGTAGAGACACAGGATTGTTTCTTGCATTGCCATGAGATAATCCTTCCATCACCAAGAAATTGACATCCTCCTGATGTTGATTTCTTGTCAATGTTGCAGCCACCATAGTCACTGTCAGAGTATCCATAGAGATTGAAATCACTATTTCTTGGATACCAGAGACCTAGTTTAGGTGCTCCTTTGAGGTATCTGAGGATTCTCTTTGCAGCAGCTAGGTGAGACACCTTTGGAGCAGCTGATATCTTGCACAAATGAATGTGGCAAACATGATATCTGGTCTACTAGCAGTGAGATACATCAGAGAACCAATGATTGCTCTATACTGATGTTGATCAGTATCCTCCCCCTCAAGGTCAGGGTAAAGATTTTGGTTTCTGGGTATAGGTGTCTTGGCTGGTTTACAGTCCTTCATTTCAAATCTATCTAAGATGTCTGAGACATACTTAGATTGACTTATGAAGAACCCTTTCTTCATCTGTTTCACTGAATTCCAAGGAAAAAGTCCATTTTTCCCATGGAACTCATTTCAAATTTCTGCTTCATAATGCTCTCAAAGTCCTTGCACATTTGGTCATTTGAAGAACCAAATATGATGTCATCAACATAGACTTGAACGAGCAATATGTCTTCTCCACTCTTTCTGATGAAAAGAGTCTAGTCAATGTACCTCTAGTGTAGCCATTCTTCAGGAGAAACTGAGACAAGGTCTCATACCACAGCCTAGGTGCTTGGTGCAGCCCATATAGAGCTTTATCCAGTTTGCACACATAGTTGGGGTGCTGGGGTCTTCAAATCCTGGAGGTTGACATACATAGATTTCCCTATCTATATCCCCATATAGAAATGCACACTTGACATCAAGTTGGTAGACTGTAAAGTTCTTGGATGCAACATAAGCAAGGAAGATCCTAACTGCCTCAAGTCTTGCAACAGGTGCAAAGACATCAGTATAATCGATTCCTTCCTCTTGGTATACCCTTAAACTACTAATCTGCCTTGTTCTTGATAATCAAGCCTCTATCATCTTTCTTGTTTCTGAACACCCATTTAGTGCCTATGGGTACTTGACCAGGTATGGTGGGCATAGATTCCAGACCTTTTGTCTTATGAATTGAAGCAGCTCCTCCTGCATCGATTCAACCCAACTACTATCCTTTAAGGCATCTTCCACCTTCTTGGGTTCCATCTGAGACAAGAAGCATGAGTACAAGCAGACATTCCCATGATGAGTTTGCCCTCTTGTCTCACACCCTCAGAGACATTCCTATGATGTTCTCAGTAGATGAGTGTTGTGAATCCTAAGGTGAGGAATCACTTCCAGTTGCAGAGATAAGTCTAGGTTGGACATATTCTGATCAGGAATGGATCACTCTGTCCAATGCTGTTTCAAAGTCATTCAATGAGGACTGATTGATGATTGAGAAATATCATCAATGGTTGGTTGTGAAGTAGTATTAACAGTGCCTGTTCCTTCAGAATACTACTTCCCTCAACCTGGTGTTGTAATGGATCACCTGAAGAGCTTTGGGGTTTCAGGTGATTCACTTGTTGAAGCTTCACTATTCCTGGAGATAGTTACACTATCAGATCTGGAATGGTTGAAGCTTGTTGCTTTCAGCTCTTGGAGAATTTGGAAGAGGTCTGGGAAGCTCAAATAGTTGATCTGCGTCAGCATCAGAATCACCTTGAGCACCTGTTCCAGCTGAAACATTCTCACAAGATGTTTAGAATAGTTTGGAAACAATTCTAAATCAAAGATATAATCAGGTCCATTCCCCTTAACACAAGGAGTGTGCTCATAACAACTATATTGGATGACTCCTCAAATTGTTGATTCTTGATGTTGTATACTCTATAAGCTTTGGAGCTAGAAGAGTATCCAACAAAGATAGCACCATCCGACTTCTCAGCAAACTTTGCTAAGTTGTATTTGTGTTAAGTATGGTACACTTGCAGCCAAAGGACTTAGAAAGCCAATGAACGGTGGCCTCTTGTTCCATAACTCATAAAGGGTTTTCCATGGGGCTTAACTACAAGAACCCTGTTCTGCACATAGCATGCAGTGCTAACTGCCTCTGCCCAGAATGTTAGAGGTAGTTTTGAATCAGCTAACATGGTTGAGCAGCCTCAATAAGTGTCTGTTCTTCCTCTCAGTAACACGGTTTTGTTGAGGAGTTCTGGGAGCACTATATTGTCTGGCAATCCTTTTGAGTCACAGAATGAGTCAAGAACAAAGTTCTAAACTCAGTCCCTTGATCACTTCTAATGATCTTAACTTGTGATCAATTGATTTTCCATTTTAAGAATAAAAGATTTTAATGTTTCAGCAGTTTCATCTTTACTTCTTAAAAAGAATACCCATGTAAATCTAGTAAAATCATCAACAATCACAAGACAGTATGATTTCCTTCCAATGCTCATTATACTTGTGGTCCAAAGAGATCCATGTGCAATAAGTGTAATGGAGTAGTGATAGAGTTAACACATTTGGATTTATGAGATGATCTGTGTTGTTTCCCTTTCAGGCATGCAACACAGTTATCTTTGCAGAAAAATTCCTTTTTAGGCAAACCATGTACCAAGTTATTTTTAGCCAATTTTCATTTGTTTTAAAATTCACATGACACATGCGTTTATGCCATAGTGTTGACTCATCACTATCAGCTTTGGAAAGAAAGCATGATACTTCACCCATAGGAGAAGCATTGTTCATATCCAGCTTGTACATATCCCCTTTTCCTGGGAGATCTAAGAAGCACCAATTCCGGAGAATTGTCATCCCTGGTTTGAGGATAATGCACTCATGTTCTGTGAAAATCATTTGATGCTTTTGTCACAGAATTGAGAAACACTTAACAGATTGTGTTCAAGCTGTTTGACAAAGTGAACTTTGTCAATGTTATTCTGCCATTGGATATACTTCCTCTGCCAGAAATATATCCTCCGGCCTCACCTCCAAATTGAACAGGCCCTCCATCATAGTTTGGAATTGTTGAAGGAGAGATCTGTTCCCTGTCATGTGCCTGGAGCATCCACTATCTACAATCCAGACATTGTTGTTCTTGTCAAATGTATGTCCCTGCACATAAGATGAGATAGTTAGTTTTGTTTGGAAGCCCAAGCCTTGCTGGTCTTGGGCTCTTCCAAAGATAATGACATAATTGAACCAAAAGATATGCATTGGGGTTCAATAGAGGTCGTTGAAGAAGAGGTTTGGGTGGGCTGCAGCATCTTCCTTGATCTTCCAATCCATATCTTGGTTGATTTGAGGATGAGCTTGTTAAAGCTTTTG